>CM023488.1:92934236-93098031 GCA_013339685.2 Hyalomma asiaticum
TAGACGGGCTTCCTTTCGCTCTTTCTCATAGCGTTTTTAGATTAGATGCTTTAGGAGGATTGTTGGCGAGTCTGTGTGCCGGTACTTATTCTGGATAGATCTTGTGGCTTTCTTTGCACTTCCCTAGTTTTCTGAGTTAGTCTCAGTTTAATTACATCGCTCCAATCTAACCTTTTGCCTGCCTCTGTTGCGTTTAACCAACTCGCTCAGGATAGGGTGGATTGGAAATCGTTGGAAGAGGCCTTCGTCCTGCAGTGGACCTGAGCAGGCTGATGATGATGAGGATGATGATGACGATGAGTCTTTGTTAGTCTTAAGCTAGTCTTAAGTTAGTCTTAAACTAGCCCCAACACCAGGTTAAAGGTGTAGGGGCTGTTTTAAGCATCTTCTAAGAAAAAGTAACTTGCGTAATGCTGCTGTGGTTAATATTATCGATGTGCTGGGTAAATTTAAGGTCGGCAGTAAGCGTAACACCTAAACATTTATGTGCGTTTACTTTAGTTAGCACAGTACCGTCGACCACATAATCGAAGTATGGGGGATCTTTCTTTTTAGGTATTGTAATCGCGGCGGATTTTTTTACGTTAATTGACATCTGCCATAGCCTACACCACTCGGAGATTGTGTGAAGGGAAGCACTCAGTTAGGTGGTTTGTATGACTATTAATTTCCTGGTATATAACACAGTCGTCGGAAAAATGTTTTAATTTAAAGTGTTTAATCGATGTCCGCTGCAATGTCGTTACTGTAAATTACCCGAGAACTGATCCTTGTGGTACTCCTGATGAAACGGAAACAGTTATTGATTTAGCGCTTTCAAAGAGTAGAAATTGTTTTCGGCTGAGCAAGAAGTCCTTAATCCAACAAGTAAATGTGCTGCTACACTAACACGGCTTCTAGTTTTGCGATTAATTTGTTATGGCATACACTGTCGAATGCTTTGGATAAAATCTAATAGAACCATATCCGTTCGACTGCAGTTGTTGAGGCTAAATGCGAGGTCATGTACAACTTCAGTCAATTGCGTAGTAGTTGATAAACCATTTCGGAATCCGTGCTGGTTGGCAGATAAAAAGTGCATTCTGTCAAGAAAAAGTGTGATGTATTTGAAAATAATATCTTCTAGTAGTTTGCACGATGTATACTTTAAGAGATAGAGGTCTATAGTCTGATATCATACTTTTATCTCCAGATTTATGAATTCGAATGATTTTAGCTGATTTCCAGTCTGAAGGTATTTCAGAAAGCTGGAAAGACTTCCTGAAAATTAGTTCGAGATATTGTCACGTGGTTGTGACACGCAGCACTTGAGACGAAGCACGCAGGACTCAAGCTGATGTCAGGCGAACTGTTTATCCTAACCTCAAGATCGCTTGAACTAGGTCAGCCGTAAAGGCCGTAACTCCGTCGGTGATGAGGACCTCCGGGGCTCCGTGACGCAGGACTGATGTTCTCAATGAAGAACTTGGCGACCTTGGCGGCACTGCCCTTGGGTAAGGCCTTTGTTTCGGCATAGCGGGTGAGGTAGTCAGTCGCTACGCCGATCCATTTATTGCCGGAAGTCGACGTCGGGAACGGCCCCAGTAAGTCCATGCCCATTTGCTGGAACGGTCGTCGAGGTGGTTCGATGGGTTGGAGAAGTCTGGCTGGCCTAGTTGTCGGCGTGTTGCGTCGCTGACAGTCTCTACATGTCCTTACGTAATGGGCGTAGTCGGCAGTGAGGCGAGGCCAATAGTACTTCTCTTTTATTCTTGATAGTGTACGGGAAAAACCGAGGTGTTTAGCTGTCGGCTCGTCGTGTAAAGCTTCGAGAACCTCTGGACGTAACACTCAAGGCACCACGAGGAGGTGGTCGGCGCGGAGCGGCGTGAAGTTCTTCTTCAGGAGAACGTTGTTCCGCAGGAAAAACGAAGCCAGTCCTCGGCGGAATACTTTCGGCAGGGCGGCTGTCTAGCCTTCCAGGTAGTCCATGAGGCTCTTGAGCTCTGGGTCAGCTCGTTGGCGTTCGGCAAAGTCGTCGGTACTTATGGGTCCGAAGAAAGAGTCATCGTCCAGGTCATCCTGGTGCGGTGGATCGACGGGGGCGCGAGACAAGCAGTCGGCGTCGGAGTGCTTTCGTCCGCTCTTGTAGACGACGGTGATGTCAAATTCTTGCAGTCTGAGACTCCATCGCGCGAGGCGTCCTGATGGATCTTTGAAGTTAGCTAGCCAACACAAGGCGTGGTAATCACTCACGACATTAAAAGGCCTGCCGTACAGGTAGGGGCGGTAATTTGATGTAGCCCAGATGATGGCAAGGCATTCCTTTTCCGTGGTGGAGTAGTTCGCTTCCGCGTTCGAAAGTGACCGGCTAGCGTAACTGATAACCCTTTCAACTCCGTCGGTCCTGTGCACGAGCACGGTGCCGAGCCCTATGCTGCTTGCGTCCGTGTGAATTTCGGTGTCGGCCTCTTCGTCGAAGTGCGCGAGTATTGGCGGCGTTCGCAGGCGTCGCCTTAGCTCTTGAAATGCCTCGACTTGCGGCGTTTCCCATTTGAAGTCGACGTCAGCCTTCGTGAGGTACGTCAGCGGCTCGGCGATCCGCGAAAAGTTCTTGACGAAGCGCCTGTAATAAGCGCAGAGGCCAAGAAATCGGCGTACTGCCTTCTTGTCGGTGGGCGGAGGAAAGTCGGCGATCGCAGCTGTTTTCTGCGGATCAGGGAGTACTCCCGACTTGCTGATAACGTGGCCAAGGAACAACAGCTCCTCGTATGCGAAGCGGCACTTTTCTGGCTTCAGGGTAAGTCCGGAGGCTTTGATTACCCGAAGAACAGCTTCAAGGCGCCGGAGGTGTTCATCAATGCTGGAAGCAAATACGACTACGTCGTCCAAGTAGATGAGGCAAGTCTGCCACTTCAAGCCTGGCAGTACTGTGTCCAAAACCCTTTGGAACGTCGCAGGCACTTAGCAAAAACCAAAGGGCATGATCTTAAACTCGAACAGGCCGTCTGGTGTTATGAAGGCAGTGTTCTCTCGGTCTCTCTCGTCTACTTCAATTTGCCAGTAGCCGGTTTTGAGGTCCATCGACAAAAAATACTTTGTGTTGTAGAGTCGATCCAAGGCATCGTCTATCCGTGGAAGAGGATACACGTCCTTCTTCGTGATCTTGTTCAGACGACGATAATCGACGCAAAAACGTAGGGTGCCATCCTTTTTCTTCACTAAAACCACGGGTGACGCCCACGGACTCGTAGACGGCTGACTGATGTCGTCACGCAGCATTTCGTCGGCTTGTTGCTTGATGTCCTCGCGTTCCCATTCCGAAACACGGTAGAGGCTCTGACGGAGAGGACGGGCATATTCGTTGGTTATGATGCGATGTTTCGCGAGAGGGGTCTGACGAAGCCTCGATGACGAGGAGAAGCAGTGCTTGTATTGCTGGAGTAAGGCCTTGAGCTCCTTTTGTTGCTGCCTGGAAAGGCCTTGATTGATGTCGAAGGCAGGCGCGGACACTGCGGTCGTCGTTGCGGGTCCCCTAGAATCGGTGAGGGCGAAGGCATTGCTTACTTCCACAAATTTACTTAGGTGCGCTACTGTCGTACCCCTATTCAGGTGCCTGTATTCGTTGCTGAAGTTCGTCACCATTACCTTGGCTTAGCCGTTATGCAGCTTGGCTATGCCTCTTGCGACGCACATCTGACGGTTTAGGAGGAAGTGGTGGTCGCCTTCGATGACGCCTTGTATGTTGGTAGGTGCTTTGGTGCCAACAGAAATGATGACGCTGGACAGTGGCGGGACGGTTACCTGCTCCTCTGTCACATTCAAGGCATGGTAAGCGACGTTGCCGCCTGACGGCGTTGCATTATCCGCGGAAAGCGTGATTGAATTTGATCTGAGGATCGATGACTGCACCGTACTGGTCCAGGAAATCCATGCCTAAAATGACGTCTCGTGAGCATTGCTGCAGGACCACAAAACTCACCGAATACGTCTGGCTGTCAATCATTACTCTTGCCATGCAGGTTCCAGTCGGTGTTATAAGGTGGCCCCCTGCTGTTCGGACATCTGGTCCTTCCCAGGCAGTCTTTACCTTCTTCAGCTTGGCGGCGAAGCGACCACTCATGACAGAGTAGTCGGCGCCGGTATCGATTAGGGCGGTGACGCTGTGGCCGCCGATAATCACGTCGTGGTTCGTCGTCTGGCGTTCCGGTTAGGTCGGGGCGTCGGATCACGGCTGCGTCGGCTTGCTCCGGTGCTGCCATGTCGCGTCGGTGGCGAGGCTTTCTCGTGAAGACTCTGTTGAGGCGCGTGCTGCAACTACGTCGGGAGGGTTCGTGCGTCGTGGTTGTCGTCATCGGCGGCGGCGGAGGATCTTCGGCATTGCGTCGTGCAGCAACCGCACCTCCATCGGTTGCTGCCTTTAGTTTCCCGGATAGGGGCTTGGAGATCGGCCCCGGGTGGGGCCGGTGTACTGGCGGAGATGCGGGGAGACGCAGCGGCCAGGCGAAAGTGAACGGGATGGTCGTTGTCGTTGCCACTGCGATCCGGCGATGCAGTCGGCGATGTCGCGAGGTCGCTCACCTGGGCGCGGACGCGGCGCGTTCACGTCGAAGCCACGCAGCCCCATCTCACGGTACTGGCAGTAGCGGTAGGTGTGCCCGGCTTCGCCACAGTGGTAGCATAGTGGGCGGTGGTTCGGGGTGCGCCAAATGTCAGTTTCCTCGGCGCGTGCTGGATTACTGGCGAGCGGGATGGCGTCGGAGGTGGCGGCGGTGGCTGGCGACGAAACTGCGGAGGCGTTGGGTCTTGGCATGGGCGAGGAGCGGCGGCAGGTCGGCGTGCGGCATCGGCGTAGGTCATCGCCTCCGGTTGGGGCTGCGGTCGTTCTGGTACGCTCAGTGAGCGCTGTACTTCCTCGCGAACAATGTCTCCGAGGGAGGCGACTTGGGGCTGCGACGACGGGAACATCCGGCGCAGTTCTTCGCGAACAACAGCCTTTATGGTTTGGCGTAGGTCGTCGGCGCCAAGTCCTTGGAGTTCTGCGATGTCTAACCACGTTCGGCGATTGTATTGTCGAGTGCGCATCTCGAGGGTCTTCTCAATGGTGGTAGCCTCGGAGAGGAACTCTTGACCCGTCTTTGGCGGCTTTCCGATTAGTCCGGCGAAGAGCTCCTGCTTCACTCCTCGCATCAGGAGGCGAACCTTCTTCTCCTCGGACATGTCGGCGTCGGCGTGGCGGAAAAGTCGCGTCATCTCCTCCGTGAAAATCGTTGCGTTTTCGTTGGGAGCTGCACACGAGTCTCAAGCAGTGATGCGGCTCTTTCCTTCCGCACTACGCTTGCAAAGGTTGGCAGGAAAGCAGTGCGGAAGTCGTCCCAGGTTCGAAGCGTTGACTCGCGGTTCTCGAGCCAAAGTCTTGCGGCGTCCTCCAAATAAAAAAATCCACGCATATCCACGGAGTGAATGATGATGTGTGGGCGAAGCTCCGGACGTTCATCGGTAAAAACCGTGAATCTTCCGTGAATCTTGCCCAGTACATCATCAAAGACGTGACAAACACTGTGTGTCGCCATCTAGCGCTCTCCTATCACACTAGAGCACGCAGCGAACGCCTCCGCGCCATCTGTTGATTAGTGCACGTGCTAGCTAAGCAGCACCGCAGCACTCGGACAGACGGACGGACGGACAGACAGACAGACAGACAGACAGACAGACAGACAGACGGACGGACAGTCAGACAGACAGACAGACGGAAGGATGGACAGACAGACAGGACGGATGGACAGACAGACAGACGGACTCCAATGCTACGCGTTCCCATACATCTGAATGCAGGGAGCACCGCGGCGCCATCACGCCATCTAGTGAGCACTTCATAAAACTAGAGCTGGCTACATACATACTACTACTACAGAGGAGGGAACGACCCACACCCTAAGGAGCTTCGCCCCTAAAATATACATGGCGCAGCTTATCGTCGGGGTCCCACTTGTTAAGGGCTGCGACGCGGGCGTAGATGTCCATCCAGCTTTCCGGGTCCTCGTATGACGATCCGCGGAGGGTAGGCGGCTCTTTGGGTTGGTGCACGACCGTGGTTGCCGCAGATCTTGCTTCCGCCATCGTGGATGCCGGTTTGGTTGCATCCTTTGTTTTAACGCGATAGCGTTAGAGAGCTCGTTTCGCAGAAATACCGCCGTCGGTGTCGGCGTCTCTCCGTGGGCGAAAAATCGAGAAAGATTGAAATAAAATAAATAATACAAATCTTCGCTCCCATTGAGGACCGAAGCCGGGAAGTGTGCGTGACAAGCAGGTGTCCTACCACAATTCCGCATGGCGATCACACAGTCTTGATCTCCATAGGCTGTATAAACCGAGCACTATGAACATGTCATAGGGAGGACCGGTAATCGTTTTGAACGGTAGAAATCGAATTGAGTAAGGAGTGATGTCCATGTCCTTTTTAAGAGTTCGCTGGAGAATGTCCCAAAAAAATATTGCATCCGTACAGTCAATAAAACAGTGATCAATTGTTTCTGCGCTTGGACAGAGTCGACAATTCAAGGACCACGGCACGAAGCAGCCCTTCGCGTTCAACCAGGTTTTAACGGGAAGTGTTCCCGAATGCAGTTTAAAGAAAAATGTTTTGACACCGGGAGGTATACACATTTTCGAAACCCTTCTAAGTACATTTTGTTAAGGCCGACCTAAATAATGTGTCCGATACAAAGGATCTGGGAAAATTGAGTCCACCAGTGCAACAGAAATCGCTTTTCGGCTCGCGGTGAAAAATATACTCCAGGCTAAATCTAACTTTCAAGAAAAGGAATTTACTATCAACTTCCTCGGAAAAAAAACACCACATAAAGTTCAGGTAGTGGAAGGAGTCGGCTTAACGCATTTTGTTCGGCAGGTGTCACGACGAAAATGAGCCCATTCGGCGATTTGTAGGAGGAATAAACTTTATTGAGCATATCAAGCAAACAGCAAACATTAATGTGCTGCCATCTGTGAGACATTGTGAAAACCATGTCTCGACTACCATGGCCTCCGAGACGGTGGGCGCGCCGGCCATCTCGGAGGCCATGCGACTACAGCAGAGCCTAAATGGTTCCGCCGTTCTAGGACAGGGAACATATTGCCACATGGCGTCCTTTCATTTAAAGCGACAGGCGCGCGCTCTTAGCATTTCTATCTTCGCCTTGCGTCTATGCATGCGCAACACTAGGCGTCTGGTATGAACGCGCGTAAGTGATGCTGTGGCGTTCGACTTTCACCCTTAGTGTCGACAGGTTCTTAAGGAGCGTCCAGCTCGAACTCTGCGGGGTATAAAACGGCGTGCGTCGCCGAGCCGTGGTGCACTTTCTCTTGTGACCCGCTGAAAGACAGCTGCGCCTTTCGCCGCTACCACTGCCGAATTGGACAAGGTCTCCAATAAAGTGGCTGACCCAAGACGCTCTCTACGTCTAGCTCTTCTAGTCACACTACTGCGTGACAATATCATATCAAGCAAACAGCAAACATTAGGTAATGTGCTGTTTGCCATTTCACCGACCATAAGATGATGCTTGTTGCGGTTGGCCGGAAGATGTCTCCAGAAGAACAAATGGAACAGCGGCCAGATAGTTAAGCAAGAAGGACGACAGAATGTGACCTTTTACGAATGAAAGTGTCACGCCTACGCGCAGTTGATAATACAGGACCATGTGACTACAAGCTGTACAATATTTTCATGAAGGTGATATAAAAGTGCTATTAAATCGATCGAAATCCTCTACCATTACTATAGATATGTCGCGCATGCGTGTATGTGTGTCTGTGTCTGCGCATGTGTGTTTGTGTAACAACACACATTAATAAGTATACACTACGTGTTTGAAGTGTACGCTAGGGGCCGGATTTCGCTATCGCGTTCAACTCTTAAAGACGAAGCTTAAGGGTCCCCCAATTTTTTCTTGTCCTTGTCGGGAAGCGGCAGGTATTCGGGCGGGAGTCCTTGTTGTCTGCGGATAACTCGAAGGACCGGGTTGGAGTCGTCTTCTTGGCGGCTTGGGCTTGGCTCACGGCTGGACGGGAGCGTACGGTACATGGACCAAGAAGCACCTCCACCAGATGTCCCGTGGTTGTGGCACAAGCAGCACTTGAGACGAAGCACGCAGGTTTCAAGGTGATGTCAGGCGAACAGGCAAAGATGTCAGGCAAAGTTTCAAGAATGGTCGACCCGGTTCCAGAAGTGACCTGCAGGATAAACGCGGCCGCGCGTAACAGAAACTGATAACGGCGCTCCCTGCTATCAGTCAAAACCAGCGCGCGTCACTTTGAAGCGATAACGGCTTTCCACTTAAAACAACCGCACGTGTCAATATTTACTACATCATTCCGCGTGAATACTGACGTTGTGAATACTGACGTTAAAGGAATCAGCTGTCTCTTGTTTTTCTTCTGCAGACAGTTGTACCACTGCCACCGTTCCGCCGAAGTGTTTCCAGAACCTGCGAGGGTTATTTGTGAGGAGACTCGGTAGGGTTGTGTTAATGTACTGATGCTTTGCTTATTTGGCTTTGTCTCGGAGATCAGTTTTAGTATACTGTAATACTAAAGTTATCGACTGACTTGGGTTATTTTTTGCGGTTTTATGAAGCCAATTCACACGACGTTTTGAGTGAATAACTTCTCACTTAATCCGTGGGTTTGACCTCTATTGCTTCCTAATTTTTTGGGGAACATACTTATTGATAAAAAAAAAATACAATGGACATGAACGTGATGCAGAGTGTATCTATGTCACACGATAGGTCAGACGCGAGTTGTGAAAAGTCGGAAAACTCGTAGTCTAAGTATGTTAATATGCTGTTGTCGTCCGCCTTTTGAAAATCAGTTATCAGAGATACTTCGCTACGATTAATTACGGTTTCGCCAATTGGTAAAGTGCATAAAGGAATATCGTTATCCGGAATGACTGGAATAACATTCCATTTAATAGCCCTCATCGGGAAGTGTTGGCTGAGGAGGATAAGATCCAGAATGCTTTTTGCAGCACCTTGTGTGCATGTAGATTCAGCCCCGTTATCCTGAAGGTGAAATGTAAGCATGTTATCTAGCGGAGATTCAGAAGCTGGTAACGAGTAGTGCTGAGTATCCCAGTCTATGTCAGCAAGGTTGAAATGACCCATTAACAATATTTTAGAATTTCGCATATTTTGCGGCATAAATTCTTGAATAGCGCATATACATTCATGGCCTGTTGACGGGCTGCCATAAACACAACCCATGAGCACAGTCCCGGGATCACGCGCGAGTTTACAAAAGACAGCTTCAGCTTCTAAATTGTCTGGCAAAACGTGGAAAGAGAAACAATTCTTTATCAACGGAGCAACGCCTCCCAATCGCGTCTGGCGGTCTTTGCGGATTACAGAATAATTTGGTGGTGCAATTTCCAAGTCGTACACGTCGGGGTGAGCCATGTTTTAGTAATAGCCACAACATCAGGTTCATATTGACGCAACATATTTTGAAGAGCTTCGATTTCGTTTAGAATACTTCTAGCATTTATATTTAGTACAGTGATTTCTTTGACTTTGCGTTTTGGCGAGTGTAAGGCTACCCCTTCGTGTCACCCTCTTTTTTTGATGAAAGCGAACTTTTGTAATTTTTTGATCATTCCAAACGAAGGCTTGGCCATTGATATAAAGTCTATCAAAGGCTAGTGACACCTCTTCGTGCATTTGTCGGTTTTCTTTCGCACTCTCCCAAAGTCTTTTTCTAACATCCCTTATATAACGCGAAAAGTCTTCACCAATAGACAAGCCAGAGTTTTTTAATTGGCACCCATTTTTCAGTATTGCTTGTTTTTGTCTAGAGTGCAGTAGTTGGAAAATAACTGGCCTAGTTTTATTTGGCTTTGTTTTCCTTACGCGGTGTACTCGTTCAATTGAAACAGGTTCGAGCTCAAGCTTGTCTTCAATAATACCTTCGTTCACAGCTTGCCCCAGGCCATCGCTTTTCTCTCCATCCTGTTCTACTAAGCCATACACAATAAGGTTTGACCGGGGGCTTCGATTTTCAAGGTCATCTATTGTTTTTATGATAGTTTCTATTACCTGTTTCATGCTTAGTATTGCACCTTGATAAGCTTCGACTTTCTTTTCTAGTTCCGATATTGCGTCAAGCTTTTTATCAATATCAGTCAGACGCTTCTCTTTTATCTCTTTTATGTCGGCAGCAATTTATTTTATCTGTTTTGAGATTTGGGTTAGCTCAGGCCCCGGATTTGGTTCAATATCGCTCCCAAGGAGCAATAATTTCTTCACTATATCTGCACAGGTTGACAAAACTGCTCCGGGCACGGCAGCACGAACAAAAAAAACAACGGTTGTCTGATCGAATACAAATTCCATATCCTCCTGACCCCCGGCAATGGGAAATTTGTCCAATATATTGGACATCGTAAAACAGCGCACTACGGCTTTCAAAGCACTTGCCTCCTCCCGGAAAGAATTTTCTCGGCTGCTTGTGGGACCTGTGCTTCCATCCAGTGAATATGGTCAAAGTCGCTGTGTTTCCCGCCTCTCAGGAGCACTCAAAATGGCCGGATTGAGCGCGAATGACTTTCACGGCTGCTGCCTAAGAAGTAACTGGATTTATATTCATTCTTGGGTGTCTTAATGCATCTTTACGCATTGATTTGTGTTCGTAAGAGGTTGAAGCACACAAAGAAATTCATATTTGAGCAAAAATTGTGGTAGTTTTCTTGCATGCGTTGCGTGTTTGACAATGTCCAACGTAATGGACATTGGGTCTCAATGACAACAAAAACACGACAGTACGCTCCCGTGCGCTCTCTGATTATTACATTTAAACTTCACGTCTTTTCTCTTGTAGGTAATAGCTCCCTTACAAAAATGCCATATATGGCGATATCAGGAATTGGGCATATGTGGCTGTGTATGGCACGTGGCCGTATGCGGCCGTATTTGCCCAAATAGTGATAGAAACACATATGTCAATAAAAGACCAACTCGAGGAATGCCATGTAAGATTACGGCATGTATTGGGCAAATACGGCCAAATACCGACACATGCCACACATAGCCAGATATGCATATGTGGCCACATTATGCATATCTGGCTATATATGGCGCGTTTGCCTACGTGGCCCTATTTGCCCATTAAGTATAAGAGCCATACATGGCATTCTTCGTGTTGGTCTTTTGCCACACATACCTCTATTAAGATTTGGGCAAATACGGCCACGTACGAGCACGTGCCATAAATAGCCACATATGCCTAATTCCTGATATCGCCATATATGTCATTTTTGTAAGGGATAGGCCCTGTGTGACTGGAGTTTACACGACCATTGATAATTGTATTCCCGGTTTGGAAGCAGCAAATAAAAGTTGATTTGTGTTGCGAGATGTCTTTTTTCGGTCACTGGCCTCAACTATGCCCTACTCTCGGTTCCCCAAAAAAGTGCCCGTAGAGTCCTAATGTCCAATATATTGGACAAAGTGCTGCGGCCAAGTAACATCATATATTAAAAAACTACGTGACACTTTTTCACCTTTGCACTCAGAAAAAGCAGTTCTGAAAGTTTAACAAAAATCCATGGCATTAAATTCACTCTGGGTCTCACCAGCACGATGAAGACGAAATGGTTAAGCGTCCGCATTGCTTGAATGCTGCCGTGCCCATCGCCTGCGTTTCCTGGTGCATGCGCTTTTGTAGTCGCGGTTGTATAAACACCACGTAGATCAGTTTCCTTATACCATAAATGATGACCCGGTAACAGCAGTTTCGCAGCACAAGTACCTTGGACTAACAATAACGTCTGACCTTAGATGGGATTGCCATGTTAATAATGTTACTTCAACGGCACTTAAGCGGCTCTTTTTTCTTAAGCGGCGCCTTCGTCAAGCACCCCGTGAGACTAAACTACTAGCTTACAATACACTCATTAGGTCAGTATTAGAATATGCAACCCCAGCTTGGTTTCCATCGACTAACAAATTAATTACCATTTTAGAGGGAGTGCAAAGGAAAGCAATTAGATTCATCTTCAACAAATATCAACTTACAGACTCTCAAGTGCTTTGATCAATTCGGCCGGATTACTAACAATTGAAAACCGCGCCACGCTCGCCCGATTGAAATTGCTTCATCAATTAGTTCATAACAAGCTAAATGTTAACAATTCCAAGTACATCTCTATTGCAGACACAAGAGTAACTAGACTAAAGCATTCATACACACTAAATGAATATTGCTTTTATACTAATTGTTTTAAATACTCTTTCTTCCCGCTAGCCATAAGACAGTGGAACAACTTGCCTTCCACTATTACCAATACCTCCTCAGTAACCACCTTTCAATCACTACTTGAAAAGTAGTTACAGGATACACAAACATAAAACTACAAATATTTTTTTTCTGCAAAGTTCCTTATTGATGTACCTTACGCCTTGTACTTCTAGCGCTACCGTCATGCCACTAACTACTATTGCAATATATGCCTTTTTTTGCACCTTTTGAAATGTATGCGTTCATTCTTTTTCCTTTTTACCTTTGTATACTTATAAGTTGTGTCCTTCCTGCAATAATCCCTAATGGGATTGGCAGTATGTACTAAATAAAATAAAAAAAAATATGGTGGCGCTGCATGCAGGTTTTGTGCCCTGGTTCCATCGTTGTCAGGCAGCTTAGATTCTACTGCCGCGAAAGGCAGGACACCTGGCACGTGTAGGATCGATGCGTTGAATGCCTGCGCAGACCATGCATCCGTGGCGAAGAAAGCATTTCCATCGTTGACAGAAAACAGCAAGCCCGTGAAGCGCTGTACAATCTGCACGATAAACACGAAATGGTTAAGCGTCCGCATTGCTTGAATGCTGCCGTGCCCAACCTATTGTGGCTGAAGAAGCCGCTATTGGCCTTGCAATTGCTCAGACTCAGGCTGAATATATATTTTCCGACTCAAAAACGGCAATTCGCTACATGTCTATGCACCGCATTCACGCACCCGCTTACCGTATCCTGCAATCAATTCCTCCTCCTCAACGTTTAATCGCCCTCCTATGGGTTCCAGCGCACTGTGGACACCAAGGAAATGTGATCGTCCACGAAAAAGCCCGAGCACTCGTCAATCGGGCAGTGGACGGCCTACCTTCCTTTCACAGTGCGTGGTAACACCTACTCACCTATCACAAAATTACTGTACATTATCGCAATTTCGGCTTGCAATATCCTTCGTCTCATAAATGTCTGAACCAGGCCGAACAAGTAGTTTGGCACCGACTGCAAACAAGCACATTGCAGTCTCATTTAATCAACGCCAAAATTCATCTTGGTGACACCTAGCCAAACTACCGTCTCTCCCCTTGTCCGCGAGCTGCCTTCGACCACGTTGATCGAAATTGTCCTAACAAGCGAACTCAAAATTTTGAAGGGGCTGAGCGACAGGAGCGATGGGAGGCTGCGCGGCGCAGTTCGCGTCAGGATGACCAACTCCGGTTTGTGTGCTGAGCCACAGAGGTCGCCGAGGCTCAAGGGGTCAAAACCTAGGGCGGCCTGAGGGCCCGTAATTTTCGTTTTCCCATTACCCTCCCTATCCCACCCTCACTTGGCCTAGTGTCAAGAAAGTTGCTTCCTCCTCCAAACTTTGAATGAACTCTATAGCGTTCGGTATGCTTTAGAAGTAGACGAAAATATGTGATTTGCCACATTAGTTGGATTATAGATTATAGTTCGTTTATGCTCATTTTTCTAGATTTTCATATCCAATGTAGCTTCATTACAGTTACGAAAATACTATATCCACTAGTCCAATATTTAGGGAATATGTCATTACTAGTAAGATATTTTGTATTGACGGGATTGGTCGTATTAGACGTAGATACGGCAGAGAGATATAATGATTAGATACAATGCTCTGCAGAAAAAAATGACCTGAGGCCATCGATAGCGTCACCAGTGCTTTCTAATGATAAATATTGACTGCGGGCGGGAGAGTGGTGTATAGTTGCTCTTCAAAAAAGTTTGTAGCGTTAGTTGCTCGCACGTTTATCGAAGGGGGTGATTCGACTTCATAAATGCACTACATTACTGGCAGCACAATTTCGCCGTTCGAGGCAAAGACGTAGGGTTTGTCTTTCAAGTAAAAGTAAGGGTCGTAGCTTACAGGACGCACTTCCTGGAAAGAGAGAGAGAGAGACAGAGAGTAAACATTTATTTAAACGAAGTGAGGAATCTTCCTCGTAGGGTGGAGGCCTTAGTTCAGGGCCCCATTGGCTCGCGCCACTCCACGTGCTCGCTGGATCAGCCGACGGTGCTCCTGCGGCGCCGAGCTGGTCAGCGCAGTCTCCCAGGAGGAATGTGATGGTGATGGGATAGGGGAACAGACCGGTAGACATGGGCATTCCCACGTGCAGTGGCATACTGTGGGCTGCGCTCCACAGTAGGGACAGTATGAGGGATATTGTGTGGGATGAAAGAGGGGTAGGGTGAAGAGGCATGGGAATGAATTAGTCTGTAGTTGCCGCCACGCGACAGCTTCGTCCCTGGTAAGGGAATGGTGTGGTGGGGGGAAATGACGTTGGCTCTGTCTCTAATGTTCTAGAGTGTCGGCGTAGTTCAATGGTTCTGCTGGTGCGTCGTCTGGATTGGACAGCTCTTCCGATGGCGCCCGGTTTGTGAGCTCTCGGGCTGCCGCATTAGAGCGTTCATTGCCATGGAGAGAGGCGTGTCCAGGTGTCCAAACGATACGCACCCTGTGTAGTAATGAGGGGTGTAAAGATGTCAGAATACGGTGTGTGTACGGTGTCACCATTTTTTTTTATTGAAGTGGTGAATAGGAGAGGTTGGTGCCTTTAGTATGACACCGGCTACTCCTTCTCGCTTAGCAATCTCAGAAAAATTTCAATAAAGAAGTAAAAAAAAAACAGCAAGAAAGAAAGTTTCACAAGACATACACATTTGTCACACTAAAAAGGTCAGCGCTATATACAGTTCGACAGTGCGTGGATTAGAGTTCCATGCCGACGTTCACATAGGAAGCGTGTGCACATGCGATTAGAATAGTTCATATGTTCGTCTCTGCGATACAAAACACACACAACACAAGTAATTAGACATAATCTGAAACATGTGAGAACTACAAAAAGCACTGTTGAATACACAGGGGTGACACTATTCATTGGGTCTTTGGAGTCAAGCCAAAGTTAATATTTGCAGAGGATATTTGTATCTTCTAAGAACTTTTTTAGTGCATATAGGGCTCTTTTCTGAAGGACCGCTGTTGGCCACGGACCGAGGATCTTTTTTAGGGTAAAAGGTCTTCTATCTAAATGCGACAAATTGGCTCGCAGCACACTCCGTGGCGAATCGTGCTTTGTGCACTCGAGCAGAAGATGATGTATATCTTCGTCTGGGTGGCCACATGAGCACTGCGGGCTAGACACCCGTTGGATCCTGTAGAAGAAGTGCCTCGTAAATGCTGTACCAAGCCGCAGGCGGTGCAGCAATGTTTGAAACTTTCTATTTTCGTTCAGACTTGGTGGGATCGAGAGTTGTATGCCTGGGTCAATGGAAAATAAGTCTGATCTCTTTGATTTTTCGTCAAACCAACCCTCTTTGCTGAGCTCAAAGGACATTTTTCTCAGGAGTAGACGGATTTCATTGCGCGAAATAGGAAGACCAATTGTCTCTTCGTTACTGTGTGCACGACCTGCTGCTGCATCCGCTGCTGTATTACCGGGAATATTGCAATGTCCTGGTATCCACTGAAGCGCAATTGTGTGGTTCATAGCACTTGCTTTTGTGTGTTCTTTGAGCGTCTCATACAGCAGTATACTATCTAAAGATCTTTTCTCATTGCTTTTTAGTGATGCAAGGGCTGCTTGCGAGTCACTAAGAATAAGCCATTTTTGTGCCTTTTTTACTGTTGTAATGAAGCGCAACGCACAGAGGATTGCAAAAAGCTCTGCAACAGTGGAGGATGTCACACGAGAGATTTTAAATGTTCGCTCTATCGACAACTGTGGTACAACAAATGCAGAAGTAGATGAGTTGTTATTACACGAACCATCTGTATAAACGTGGACGTATTGTGGATATGATGAGTAAATTTGGAATAGCGCCAATTGCTGAGCGGCTACCATGAACATGTCTTTTTTAGATATTATTCCCTCGACTGATAGTTCTACTTTAGGCTTCGTTAACATCCAAGGAGGGTAGCTAATGTCTACCTCAGATATTTCGAAACACGGCAGTGTTGCTTTGTATTGACGAACAGTATCGTGAATTCTGCTTCTGTTTCTGTCGCTTAGTGCGTAACCTAAGGGATGAGCCTCGTGTTGTGTTAAAATGCGATAAACGTGTCTGCAAGTTTCAACCGTTCGCAAGACTGAAAAAGGCGGGTAGCGAGCTTCAGCGACTACTAGTGAACTCGAGGTCGCCTGCGGGACACCAAGACAAATCCTCAGCCCCCTTGCGAGTAAGCGCTGAAGACGTTCCTCAGAACTTTGTGATAAGCCATGGAGAATAGGCGCAGAATAAGCAATTTTTTGCTTTATAAGGGCGTTATGCACTTGTAATAGGGAAGAGACTGATCCTCCCCATGTGGTGCCAGCTAGTCGGCGAAGGTACATTTACTACTGAGTTCACCTGCTTCTCAATACCACGGATATGAGACGCCCACGACAACTGTCTGTCAAGAGTAATGCCAAGGAATTTATGTTCTTTCGCGAACATCAAAGATTGTCCCTCAAGTGTAAGATTGAAGTCCTTCAGATGTCGCCTAGTGAAAGGCAGGACTGCGGTTTTCGCGAGCGAGAGACTCATACCTCTTTCTTTCAAAAAGTTATGTATAATGTCGAGCCCATTTTGCAGTGTTGATTGTATTTCTCGTGCATGCAGCCCAGATGCCCATATGCAGATATCATCTGCGTACAATGAATAGTGCAGGCCTGGCGGTAGCTTTCGTGGTAAGGCAGCCATGACACAATTGAATAGAAACGGGCTAAGAACGCTGCCCTGTGGAACGCCCTGTGTGACGATGTGACAGTTGCTTTTACCGTCGCTTGTCTCCATAAAGATTTTTCTTTCGCTTAAGAAATTGGATATCCATCGCAGTGTTCGACCGCTTATTCCCAGATCTAGCATGCCAGCAAGCACGTGTACGTGGCTTACTGTGTCGAATGCTCTCTGGATATCTAAGAATACTGCAACTGTCAAATGCCCACACATGCGTTCATGTTCAATGCACGTGACTATGTCTATCACAGCATCCATGGCACTCCGCTTTTGTCGAAAGCCTGTCATGTAGTTCGAAAGCACCTTAGTGTGTTCGCACCACCATTGCAGTCGACTGTCTACCATCTTCTCCATTAACTTACAAAGACAGCTTGTGAGACTGACGGGCCTGAAGGAGTCAAGACAAAGTGGAGTTTTCCCGGGTTTGAGTAGTGGGATTACCCGAGCTAACTTCCACGAATCTGGAAGAGCTTCTCTTATCCAAATATTATTAAATACCTCGAGAACAGCATTTCTGCCTGCTGGTCCGAGGTTCTGTAGCATCATATACGTTACGCCATCTGGGCCTGCAGCCGTCTTCTTACTACATAACGCAAGAGCACTTTTCAGTTCGTCTAAACTGAATTCACAGTCAAGTTGAGGGTGCTGTGACATGAAGCAAGCACGAACCTTCTGATCTTGAAGCGCTACGGAATTTTGAAGCTCTGGGCAACTAACTGATACTCCTGGCCTAGCTATAAACTGGCAAAATTCGTCAGCGACAGCTGTCTGTGGAGTGTTTCGGGCTACAGCAAGGGCTCGGAATGGGTGGCTCTGGGTAACGGGGCCACTGAAGGATCTTATAATGGTCCATATTTTTGGAACTGGAGTGAATGGGGACAGTGATGTACAGTATTCGCGCCATCGCCGTGTACCTAATTTCTGTAAGCGTCTGCGCGAAGTGGAGTGAACTTTTTGTGCCATCTTGTAATCGTCAAGTTTTCCGCTGCGACGGTAAGCGCGTTCTGCTCGTCGCCTGATTGCTCTAAGACGTTCGTATTCCCCATCCACTGCAGAGTACTCATTCGGAACAAGAACTTGTTTCGTACAATTATTATAAGACTCGCACAACACGTCTGTAAAGCTTTCCAAGTTCGGATTTTCGCCCAGTGAGTTAGTTATGCAGTGACGAAAATATTGCCAGTTAGTATATTTTGAGTAGCGGCGGGTTCCCGGACTACGTATAAGCCTATGCTTTACTAAAATTGGAAAATGGTCACTGCCATGGGTTTCAATATCGGTCGACCACTCAACGCCATCGAGAAGGTCATGTGAACACAGCGTGACATCTATACAGCTGGAGTAGCGATACCCTCGCAGAAACGTTGGAGAGCCATCATTTAACACCACAAAACTGCATTTTTCCGCGGCACACTCGACAATGTTTCCACGAGAATCATTATATTCACTACCCCAGATGACGTTATGTGCGTTGAAATCCCCACAAACCAGCACAGATGACTCCGCAATGCTAAACATATTTTCTAACTTGTCTACAGCAATTCTGCTAGAAGGTTGTAGATAAAGACTTATCACTGTAACAGATGTGTTCCTAACTGATATCTTGCACGCTACAAACTCCGGTATTTCAGAATCGCTCGACTGCACTAAACATGATGGCAAGTCTTTTCTGACGCATAACATTGCTCTGCTAATTCCAGTAACACGTGATGATTTATAAATAACATAATTTGAAAGACGGAAGTCGTCTCCTACGCCTGCCTCCTGTATACATAGTACAGGAAAGCTATGCTGAGCGAGTAGTTTGCGAAAGTCAGCTGACTTGTTTCGAATGCTATTAGCATTCCACTGAAATATGAATACATTGTCATAGCGACTACTCATTGTAAACCTGTCGTGACTCTGATGGTGGTTGTGGAATCACCAATGACTCCATAGACAGCAGTGCTTTTACCTCTGGCAGGTTGTTTGCCTGTGGAATGGCGCTGAGGATTGCACGGAGAGCTGTGAAAAGCATGGGCAGGAGCACATGAGCCATGGGTACGGGCGCGTAATCACTTGTCGACGCTGAAGCTCCAGGCGCGGTAGTAGCAGGTTGTCGAAGTGCTGCTTGAGGTGGTCGCTGAGATGACTGGTGTCGCTGGGGCGAATGCTGACGTCGCTGATATGGAGTCAGATGAGGTTGCTGGTACAATGGAACAGGTTGCTGCTGAGCGGCGCGGCCAGACTCATGTGATGTCTGGGCACAATGGGCCGCATTCCCTGTAGACTGATCGTGACGCTCGGTGCTGGGACCTTGACGACCAGGTCGCTTTAAAGTTGCCGAATAACTGCGTTTGTCTGTTTGCTCCTGCTCTTGGTTGCAGATAGAAGGCGCGTATCTTACGGTGTCAGGGTTGGGTGATGGCGCATTATGTGGAGGCAGTCTCCCGTAAATCAGCTCGTGTCTACGCAGCTTCGAGGCAGCTATGTTCTGCGGGCACCCGGAGTACGAAGCTGCGTGATTTCCACCACAGTTTGCACACTTTGGTTGACGTACTGACTTGCACTCCGAGTGGTTGTGGTCCTCTGAACAAATCTTGCAGCGACGTGGGCTGCGGCAGTTCTTCGCTAAATGGCCAAATCTTTGACAGTTGTAACACCTCAGCGCAGGGCCTAGGTATTCCTCCACTGAATGACTCGTGAAACCCAAATGAACTCTCTGCGGCATTGGTTTGTCTTCTCTGAAGTGTAGAATAACCGTTCTCAGGGGGTGAGATACTACCGACCCATCTTCTTGACGATTAAATCTCGCCTGACGGCGGGCAGATGTCACTCCAAATTCCTTGAGGAAATCAACCAGCTGTTGTTCTGTGTACTGAACTGGCACATGGCGTATCTTGCCGACGTTCCTTGTATAAGATGCAGGAATAGATGTCTTGACTCCCAAGCCAGCCACTTCGCTCATCGACAGAAGATGTCTTGCTGATGACAATGAAGCAACGTTGACAGAGAAGCTTCCATCTCTGTTCACGCGAAAAGACTGCACCTTTTCCTTCGCCGCGGAAACAATTTCTGATGCAGCGCGGTTGGGGTTAACTTGCCAGAAATTTGAGTCTTCCTCTGATGGGCGAAAAACAACTGGGATTCCTTCAGGTCTCTTCTTTTTATAGGACACTAAAGTAAACGGCGTCTCATCACAGTCGATGTCTTCGTCTTCGCTTAGGTCATAAGTGGATGTCTTGTCTTCGTCAACGCGGAGTTTCTTGGCTTCGCTTTCGCCTGCGTCATCCATGTTCGCCGAAGGTGCACTGCCGTTCGCAGCAGCGTTGAGGACTAGCGTCGCTGGTTTAAGAACATTAGTCGCCTGCTGAGGCACATCTGAACGCTGGGCCGAGTCTGCGGCTCTCATGTGCCTCAGAACGCGCTGTCTGTCATATGGCTCGTGCTGGCGTTCTTTGCTGCCTACCGCCGTTGTAGTGCCGATGCGCTGGATTGCGCAGCAAATCTACACGATAACGAGTTCGGTCTTCAGCACATACGTTCCCACAGGATGCTAGTTATCTTCGGTCGGCAATAGAAAGTCTCAAAACAGGCGAGAAACGTCGAAAACAGGAAAAAATATCAGCTCACCAAAGAAGGAGCGGCCGCTCGCGGACGTCTTCTTCTTCTTCCTCTATGTTCTGCAGGCAGTGCTATGTTCCTGCAGGCAGTGCGCAAGTCAGTGACCACTGTCATAGGTTCGTCCCGTGCTGGTAGGAGAGAAGCATGTACAATAGCCAGGGGGACAGCCGCCTCTTCCGCCGTGGCACTGTCGTTAGTGTTAAGCGTGGCTGAAACTCTTAGAGTGTCGGTGTTGTCTACTACGACAAGACACATGGCCTGTCTTTGTGGGTACCGTGCCACGTCAGTATAGAGGACGGGCGTATCAGATGTACCATCACCTAGAACACCTAGAACGCGCATTAAATCCTGAAGTCTGCGGCCTTTATGACGGTAAGAACTCTACCGAATTTCAAGATGAGGCACATGTAACGTAACACATAACAACGCAGCTCTGCGCGTGCACAGAGGAGCGTGGCTGTGCGCATGCCTCTTTTTTATTACTAAAGCCTCGCAACGGCCCGAAGGCGCGCTCTCGTTTACCTCTACTTGCTTAGATTTACTCTTGCCAATTCATATTACCGATATATATATATATATATATATATATATATATATATATATATATATATATATATATATATATATATATATATATAATACCTAGGTACTTTAGTGGTAACACTTCTATCAGTTAGTTTTTGTACTGAAGCGAAACATTAACTGGATTTCTCAATGTGAACACCACTAAGATACACCCAATAACGTTAAGGGTGAAAGATAGTACGTCAGTCCATCCCTCAAGCTCAGATGGATTGCAAAACAATTACTATGCGTTATTTCTTCGAATGACGATAAAAAAGCAATTAAGTCGGCTATACATAGAAGTGATGATTTTGAGGAACCCACGCCGAAGATAACATGTTAAACAGCAGAGATGCATGAAGTGTTCCCTTCGGCAGACCACTTTTGTGCTTGTGTAAAGCAGATGTAATCCCTTCCTCAAAAAAAAAAAACCTTTGTTTCAGAGAAATTCGTCAACCCATGATGCAGTGTGGTTGAGAACGTTACAGCTGCCTAATATAGATATTAAAGTTCTACGTTCCCCAACATCATAAGTTTTGGTTATGTCTAATGCGATAAAAGTGAAAGCTCTCCCGATAGTCTTGCAAGCGGAATTGGACTTCCGAGATCTACATGAGCCGATCATATTGTGCAGTTGCGCCTAGGCCCTAGTTGTCTTGAGCAGAGGGTATTCTGGCGAGCGATCAACCAACCGAGTCGAACAAACACAGTTTTTTTCTAATATAATTACCACATTAGATGCAGGCGAGGTTGCCGGCAGGTTATCCAGATTATACAGCAGACTTTGAATTTTAGGTAGGAGCAGAACTTCCGCAATTTTTCACGAATTGCGAATCGATATATACTATGAGAAGCACTTAACAATATTCAACAGCGCACTAAGATAGTGTTCAAGCAATAATTTAAGCTTCTTATTACTTACACGATGGAATCGAGGAGATGCGTGATCAGTAGCCAGTATGACGCCTCCGAGTTGTGTGATGGCCACCTCCAGGAAATCAGGTGCATAATTTTTAATTATTATGCTTCTCTCACGTGATGAAGAAAACCACTTGGGGAGTCCATTAGTAGTATTTTCTAAAAAGTTAACTGTCTTTAAGGGATAATACTACCGAACTAGAATACGTGTGTTGTGGTGATATTTGTTGCGAATAAAACTAAGGGGAGCTGATCTTCCACCAGGCTTTGACATAGAAGAGTGCATACGTGCTTGCGTTCGTCTGTAGCGCCTGCACCATTGTGCTTGAATACCTCTTGGCAACATTTGTAATCCAGCCATATCTTAGTTGCGTAGTTATATTCGAGGCGTTTACAGGCTGCATTCCGCGTCTATCATTAAGCATACATCCATTATTGCACCAGTGTAGATTGAGGGGGAACTTCCAGTGTCAACAAAAAGCTCTGCTGGCTATATAACGAGCTCATACAAAATATAGCTGACTGAACTCTTAAACAGTTATCACATGCATTAGGTGATCTCAGAGTTTCGTTCAAAATGGTTTCATATGCTTCATATAACAAAACATCGTTTCCCTGCAACAGCAGTCTCATTCGTAAGGATCATGTCAATGGTAACGGAATTGTGCTCCCTGCATGCCCTATTGTCAAATGTTCCCAAAGATCACATAAGTGACTTAGAAGAAGAAAATGTGAGGTATAATGATGATGAGAAAATCCCTCGTAAAAAGTGATTCTGCTTTATTGTGGAAATGAAAATTAATACTCTAGAACAAATTTGCGCAGTCGCTTTCCATCAATATCTTTTGTATTCGTCAAGTATGGTGAGAATTGAACTTTCCTGTCACTATGATTGCTCAAGACGTACAATTGCGGATAACGGAATCAAAAGTTAATTATTTATAAGAGTGTCAAACTTCCTCCTTGCTAAACATTCAGATACGATTGACGCCAGCTCAGTACGGTTTAGGTCAGGCTTTCGACAGAAGTAGCATTGCTACGGCAAAAAAATTATATTAGGTAATATAGAGGGGGACAGGAACACTCTACCCTAGGTATATTGGTAGATTTCTGCCAAAGCTTTCGACCGAATAAATACACAATACCCTTTTACAAAAGGTGACCTTATTACGGCATTCGGGGAAATGGATTGGATTTAATTACTAGTTTACTTGAGGCAACAGGCTACAAGTGTTGTAAGTATAAACGCAGAACAATCATCCTTGCAAAAAATTGCCAAGGTGTACCCCAAGGTATGATATGTAGGGCCATTACTTTTTATCATTTATGTAACGACATAATAAAATAAATCATACAATCAATATCGTTAATAGCGGATGACACTTCCTTGTTTGTTACAGGAGTGGATGTAAATGACCCTTATTTCTGCAGCAAACGCGACACTAGATGACTTGTATGCATGGTCGACTGCAAACTCCCTACAGATCAACTGCTCAAAAACTAAAGCCGTTCTGTTCCGCTCAAAAGGAACAGTGTACAAATCTACTTTAAAATTACACCTGCGTGATTCTGTGATTGATTTCTCTTCGACAGCCAAAGCACTGGGAATTGTTTTTCATGAGCATATATTATGGGATTCACATACTGAAATGCTAAGAAACAAATTAAGTAAAGTATTAGGCATACTTAGGAGATGTCAGTCATTTTACCGACTGCTCAGATGCTAAAAATTTATAATGCACTTTTCTGTTCGCAGCTTCGCTATGCTCTTCTGGTGTGGGGCACTGGCACCTTGCAGTCAAAGCATAAATTACTCGTGCTTCAAAAAAATGCTTTGCGTTCTATTGCAAATGCTGGGTATAATGCACATAGTTTGCCTCTATTCAATAAATTGCAGAGTATTAAGATTTGACAAAATGTATGAATATTGCTTATTATCGTCTTTAAAAGCTGAAATTAAGAAAGGAAATAACAATCTTAGCTCCATAGCATGCTTAGATCGCTGCACCTCGTCTCGACCTACAAGAAAGAGCGATTATTGGAAGGTCCCTCGATGCAGAACCAACTATGGTCTCCAAATGCTTAACATTTACTCCCAAACACACTCAACAAATTCAATTTTTCATTAGAACAACTGCAGCTTCTTTCGCGACAAGATATGTTCAGTCTTTTTTACTAACACGATGCAACAAATAAGAAATTTCGTATTCGCTTCTTTGTACTTTCTTTTTGTGAAATCCTATCTGCATTTTCTTTTTGTATGAAATGTTATTTCTTATTATGCCAATTTAACTACATATCTGTTTCTGCTTACTTGTTTTAGATGATTTCACAAATGCTGTCACCTCTACTGCCATGTATTGCTGGGATGTGGGGCTAGTCAAGCTGCGTTTATATCGCAGCTTTTTTCCCACATTCCGCACCACATTGTACCTTCACTTCATTAAACATTATAAATATATGTAAAAAATGTAAATATGTAAAATGTGTAAAAGAAAATATGTAAAAATGTGGTGAAATAAACTTCAACTTCAAGTCGATATAGATGCCTCATTCCATCCGGAAAGTGCGTATTGACCACAGCAAACGCCCCGCCACGGTGGTCTAGTGGCTATAGGTACTCGGCTACTGATCCGAGGGTCGCGGGATCGAATCCCGGCGCGGCGGCTGCATTTCGATGGAGGCGAAATATTGAGGCCCGTGTGCTGTGCGATGTCAGTGCACGTTAAAGAACCCCAGGTGGTCGAAATTTCCGGAGCCCTCCACTACGGCGTCTCTCATAATCAGAGCTGGTTTTGGGACGTTAAACCCCACATAACCTAATGACCACAGCAAACTAAGACGATCCAGGCAATAGCATATGTAATTCCAAAAGTTCAGAGAACATACGTGTTCAGAACTAGTGAATCCTATTAAAGAGTTTCGATGACACTAAAACTAACAAACCGCCAGCTCGACTCGTCTAGTAAATAATATCAGGAGCAATTTTCCGTGCTTTATAAAGAACTTCTGTGCAGCCGAAAAAAGCGAACAGCCATTCCACTGTAGAACTTTGAAACGCGAGATATTGAACTTAACATAGTTGAACTTACGGCAGACCGAAACGTGTCGTGCTTCCCGTTGTAAGCCTTCGATCCATCCTTGAAGTTTGACACACATGACTGTTCTCGGACATAATGCGCACTGCTGTGCTTATTAGCAAAGTTCCGCAGCCTCATAGTCACGAAAAAATTGTTAAGTCCCGCAGTAGCAGATGGCCGATTGCAGGTCGCAGTGGGGTTATGCGCCACACCATTCACGCGGTTATGCTTGTGTGGTTCTCTTAGCCAAGACCCGCAGTTTATTGCTGGAACTTAAGGCAAGGCAGGTAAAGAATGAATGAGGCTATTTAACATGGTAGCTGAGATCTCAGTCAAGCCTTCTCCAAACGAGTTGAGCAGGAGTTCCATGCTAATTGCAACAGCCAATATCGATTAGTGTAGCAACAGCAGCAGAGACTGTAGCCTATGAAGCAGTTTAGACACACGAAAAGCAACGGCCGCATAGCCACCATTTCGCTCTTGCACAAGTAATACTGTCTCAGTTCTGGCTCAACGCGGTGTCTTTCCTTGAATGATCTGCAACTCGCAGCACAGGACAGGAGAGTTATTCTATGTAGCTGTACGAGTTCCCTCATAGACAACGTTCTTGTGCGCAGCCCACTGCTACATGCCAGTCATAATGATAAAGATAGTATTAGTGACAGTCAGCTTGTTACCGATCCCTCAACTCAGCTGTTCAAACGGTATTTCTCCGTCAATGTCACTGAAGCTGCTTGAATATTTTTTTATTAGACATTCGCATTTTCAGGTGTGATTGCAAGCCGTTGAACGTGATCCCTGATACGCCAGTGGAAGCACGATCGTACAAGCAAGACTGCTGGAGACATGTAAGTACAAATACTAAATACAGGTCGCCACGTATTTAGACGAAGGGAAAGTTTGTTTGTTGGGACATGCGTAATAGGAAGACCAATGGTAGATTGTCGTCTGACTCTAAGCCGTTACTGTTACATCGCTCTCATTGCCTACGCTATCATAATTCAGTGTTTCTCTTTATATAGCAAAAGCGTTGTTAGTATTCCTATTACAAACGATGTTACACGCTTTCCCGCTAAGCAACAGCTGTGCTGAATATCGAGACAAGGCACCTGCAGACAATACTGTAATAAAACACGTGCATGAAGAAGCCTCAGGTTCTATTAGAAATTATTATTATTAATATTGCTGCAAATTAGAATTAAAAACCTGATCACAAAGACATATGACCTCATGCTTTCATCCAAAATTAACACACTACAGCGCAAACGTTCTTTTGTTCGCCCATTACATACCACATATAATAACCAAATCCTACCAAAACACAGATAGTGGAAATGTTACCGCTATTTTAAACGCACGTGCCGAATTTCATCGAAAGAAGCATGCTTACTGATATTGAAGAAAGTCGCATGCGAAATAAGAACACAAAGGAAATTAGCAATGAAAACACCAGATATGATTTAACCCTTCCTGAAAAGTTTTTACCACCGCATTCTTACGCATAGAGGAAAAACACCGACCGTGAGCAGCTAGCACGTCAAATTAAGCTGTATTTTATGCCTTCCGAAGAGAAATATCTGTCTTGAGGACACACTTTAAAATGCCTTTTCGACTGAATGTTTCTGAGAACCGTAACGCGAATAGCGAGGTGATTTACTACAAAGCGCGCAAGTGCTCTACGATACTCTTAGAACTGTATCTCAAACTTGGAAACTCAAGGCACCTGACCAGCATTCCTTGTACTACGGACGCACGTTAGCACACAACCTGACGCTGCCTTATTATGTTGTTCTGCTAGGAGCTACGCATTCCTCTCAGATAAAAAGTGCAATAAAGGAACATACTGCCAGGGAAATACCGCAATATGCACGGATATTCTCAGCCAATGCACTAATAAAATAACCCTGTGTTTTCAGGAATGCACCGGATGGTTAACGTGTCCAAGAGAATGTAGCTGCCCCAACCTCGTACTTCAAGCGTTTGGAAAGCGTACGTGTCAGTGAGAAGATACGTTACGTACTTCATCGTATTGCAAGATAAATATTTCTAAAGAAAATTTTTGCGTTGGTCTTTTTATTTTTAGTATGGATGAGCGAAGTGAGAGGCATAGGGCAAGTCTATCATTATGTGCTATCGCCGAAGCCAACAGGATAGCTAATAAGCCCAGATGTTGCTTTGATAACGTCGAAGTCGTGAGTTGATAACCTAGTGAAGGCGGTAGCATTTCTATTGGGAGAAATGCAAAACATACTTGTGGACTTAGGTTTAGGCGCACGCAAAAGAAACTGAGGCGGTCAAAATTACTCTGGAGCGCTCCACTACAGGGCATGCAACATAATAATACGATGGGTTTTGACACGTTAGACTCCACGGAAGTCCACTTGCTGATGATGAAGAGTGTGCGTGACGCCGTCTAGCTCTCATAATCTGCGGTACATTTATCTCCTACCCTCGTCAGAAAGACATAGTTATCCAGGAACTGTGAAAGCAGTTCGAAAAAAGTGCGCCTGCGAGGCGATTTGCTAGAAGCCATTGACGGCGCCGCTTACTGACAGGACTAATACTCCGCACAGATCGACTCTACAATCTCGCTGCAGAGTCATTATGTAATCTAATAAACGACTGGATTGTGATTCACTCACCGCCTGCACTTAAACCAATGCAGTGCTCCTCAAGGCACCCGCATTAAGAGCGACACCAACATCATGCAGCCTGAATCTTGAATTAGCGCAACAGCAAGTATTGCTTATTACAAGGGCCGTAGTCGGAGTGCGACAAGTTAGCAATATTGGAGTGAGTTCAGTAGCGTAGAGGTTGCGGATTTTGTATGTTTCACGTTGGATTGGGAAGGCGGGCTTGTGAGGCAGTCCGTATTAGCAGTCAATGAACTAATAACTCTTGAAAGTGAACAGACGCTTCTCTTTGGTACTAGGAAGAAACAACGAAGGCCCTATCTTCTCAAAACTACAGACAGAAAGCGCTTCCTAGAGCCAGGAATACGCCATGCCACGTTTGCGTCGTCTTGCTTTTTGCTGCATTGCTTAGCAGCCATCCGCGTAAATTGTGGAGTGAAGAAAGGAGGATGCAGGAGAGTCACTGGCGGCGATATTGTGTAAGCAGCAGAATACGAAAAATCCCTCCGATGTTCTGTTACGTTGTTTCAAACCAGCAGACAGGGTACGGCTCGTTGTGTGCGTGCCATCTTAACACAAGCTTTCAGTCTGAGGTATTAAATGTGAAGCATTTTAGGGGCGAAGCTCCTTAAAGCGGCACCCGTTCGTCCCTCGCCGTAGTCGTAGTCGTAGTGCGTAACCAGTCTTACGCTTTGACCTCCAAGGTGGTGCCGGTGGGAGATTTCTCCTGTGCGTTGTTGAACAATAAAAAAAATTCGCAGCGTGCGCGTTAACTAAAAGCCGAATTCTTCTGTCTCTCATTCCCCATTAGCTGCCATTGGCATGTTCCAGTAGGAACGTTAGTAGAAGTAGAAGTGTTAAAAGCCGACTTCTGCTGTCTCTCATTCCCAGTAGCAGCCATTGTTTACCTCCAAGTATTGCCTGGTGAGATTTCTCCTGTGCGTGATTAAACAATAAAAATTTTGTTCAAAACGCCGTTGATTGATGAAATAAACCAACGAAAGACGCCAGATGTTTTCTAAAAGCAAAACGAAAAGACGCCAGCTGCTTAACGAAAGACGCCAGATGTTTCTAAAGCAAAACGAAAGATGTCAGCTGCTTAACGAAAGACGCCAGGTAAAGCAATGGTGTAAGCAGTGCAAGAACCACTTAGCTTACATTTCGCCGACCACAAAGCGGTCATAATGAAAGGACAACGGAAACCAGCAATAAAGTTTGATAAAACATTTAATCAATCGTTTCACGTCATTTTTATCGGGCGAATGCACGGAAGAAATTTCACGGTTTAACCGATGATTACTTCCAGGAGCTTCGCCCAATCTCATCATCATTCACCTCGTGGATCTGCCGTCAATTTTTTTTTTGTGAACTTAGGTACTGGCCACATCTATTTTATGTATCCCGAGTGTATATGTGTATATCTTTCTGGAAACATCTAGGAAACGCCTAGGAAACATTGTACGGCTATCAAACCCAGACCCCGGGTGCCAAGCCAGCACTTAAATACACCTCCTTGCTTTTCTGTTTCCTTCTATCTATCTATCTATCTATCTATCTATCTATCTATCTATCTATCTATCTATCTATCTATCTAATCTATCTATCTATCTGTCTGTCTGTCTGTCTGTCTGTCTGTTGTCTGTCTGTCGTCTGTCTACCTACCTATCTATCTATCTATCTATCTACTATCTATCTATCTATCTATCTATCTATCTATCTATCTATCCGCCTACGTCTTGGTGCTCTCCTGGTCATCTAATTCACCCGGTATGCACGAAAATTTGGATGGTAAGGTAGGAATGTGTCAGGAAGAGAATTAATTACACTCCCCATCATTAACATAATGTACTCGTCGTGTACGTCGTCATTAAAGATACCGCAATCACGTGCACCTCATGTTCGCATTGTCTGGCCCGTGCTACGCGGGTTCACGTCACATGTGTCTGCATTTTACAGAGCTAATGCCAATCAGGCCCAACTAAAGAACATTTAGCATTTTACTCAAAAAACAAAAGACATATCTTTTATCGTTGCCTGGGACTTAATTGTAGACATAAATAATCACAGGAACGCACACCGACACGCTCTGACACGCATTGCGCCTACCAAACTGTGTATGGCTACCAAACCCAGCACCGGGTTTGGTAGCCATACACAGTTTGGCAGCCATACACAGCCAAACGACGCTCATCATGCGCACATCAGCCTCCCGTAGCGTGCACTTCTCTTGCACAAACGAGACGCCCGTGCGGTTATTGAACGCTAGTGCCGATTTCACGCAGTGGCATGAGCCATCATTCAGGCGCCACGTTGCTGTCTAAGTTACTGGCTAAGCAATGTTAAGCATACACCTATTCGAGCTTTTGCGCAAAGATTTTCATCCTATTCGTAACACTTGGATGAACGCCACACGACTGGTCACAGGCTATTACCTCGGTGACTGCATCGCATGACACTGATTCCCACGACGCGTTGGATCCGTATCTCTTTTTTAAACAGAATGTTCTACTAACCTTTGGTGTCGAAATGTGCGCCTTTGGAAATAATTTTGCACAAGCAACAATGCAGTCAGATTCTATATACTGCAACAATTAATTTACACATGGGCACCATTTTTATTTTCAAGTCGCGCGCTCCTTTGCATTTGATTCCATCACACTGAGTACTAGCGACTGGCTTGAATTATGGGGAAATGACTCTCGTATTACAATATTCGAAATGATTCTACGCACATTCACTGCACAAATCTTCTTATAGCACCAAGTCCACAGTTTAAAAAGAAGAAAGGCCCGTTATCTTCTGTTCGTCAGCGTCAGAGCAGCGCACCTTTTATAGACTTGCACGGATCCGCTGTCTGCGACTCAATAGCCGCCGAAACACGCCTGAACAAGAGGAGAGCATGGTACAAAGGAGTGACCGCCGCTACCGCTGGTGTGGGAGAAAGACGACAGCCAAACAGCTCCACTGCTGTGCAGCCTTAGAGAGTGCGTAGCGCGGGTACTGAGCGATGGTCTTGTGACGGGGAAGTGGCGTAAACGAGAAGTAGCGCAATGACGGAGGCGGCACTGGCCTCTTCTACCCGGCGCGGTTATCGTCGAAAAGCGTGAGTACGCGACAGGAGGAGGCGAATGTCGTCGACAAGGCGAACCCCTAAAGAGTTAAGCACTTAAAGCGTACCCTGGTCAGCATAAAATGTTCGAGTTTGTGCTGGACGTATTCCTAAAAGGTATTCCTAAAACGTATTCCTAAAAATCATTACTCTGCAGGATTCTGTAATTGACCAGAATCTTGGTCGGTTGAAAAAGTAAAACACCATGAAGGCATAGCAGAACATGCGATAGATAAGCAGGTTCTTCAAAACTAGAATAAATCATTTGCTATGTTTACAGCAGGAGTGTAACTGAACTTTCAGTCTTGGTTCTACCATATTGATAAAATGATTCTGTCATAGTTCATTAAGTTTACTTCCGAATATGTTCCTATTCAATCATTTAATACAATATAATCACCGTACCACAAGTGCGATATCCGCTTCTTATTCACCACTAAACCCATATGATTGTCCTCTGTTTTATTTGAATATACCTTCTTTGTTGGGAGTAGAACGCACCATGATGCCTAAAGGAGGGTGACACCACACCTGTTTGGCTTATGGACAAATACAGAAAATGCTGCTTCATCTTGCAGCAAAGCTCAAATATACAAAGCTGTCTAGATATCAAGGGTGAAAGCAGAAGTTTCGGTTTGCACTTGGCTAAAGTTTCTTGATTAAGGCATTACACATCGCGGTGTTGGTTCAAGGGTAAAACGTCCGTGCTGCCGCCGATCATCTCACGTCACACTGGTCGGCGTGAGTTGCGCTAAGAAGAAATGGCGTGAATATAATTTCTCATCGCGTGCGAAAGCCCAGCCTATTCGGCATGGAACTTCAGATATGCTTTCTAAATTAGAAAGCTTCCAACACAGCCGGACATTGAGGCAAGCTGTTTCTGTGTAGCAGGAGTCTCACAGAGATGCGTATCTTCGAAATGCATTTTCGACAGGTAATTCCGCTGCGTGCACAGCGTCGAAATGTGAACTAGCGAAGCGGGTCACAGGCCGATTGCCCTAGAACCTAGGAAAAACGCTATTCGCTCATGTAATTTTTGCGAACCGATGGACTCGCAGCGCGCCACGACGCTGAGATAAAAACAACGTTGTCTGCATACATCGGCCAACAAAAGAAAGTATAACATACGCTCATGCCTGCAGCTTCACTACTAAGTTCCATGCATCAAAAGTACGCCAGAAACGGTGTTCTTCAACTTAAATTTATCTTAAGCAACGTAATCGTATTCGCAGAAAACGAGCGTTGCAGATTTCGCGAACTACACCCAATGTGCTTAACAGAAAGGCTTATAACACTTAGTCACACACGTATAAATGCTCTGCTCAGCCAAGTGAATGAATGAATGAACCCTATTTCCCTTTTTAATAAAGGGCAGGGGCCGGGAGAAGGGAGGGAGGTGTACGTAGACATCTGTCTGCCAGTCGTGGTAGGCCTCTGCTACGTCCTCAGTCCACTTGAGGACTCAGTCCTTAATCAAAAGAAGAGGCGTGCAGAACGGCGTTCGTGGTGTTCACTGCTCTTCTTGTGTCCGTGTCCTGCACGCCTCTTCTTTTGATTAAGGAATGTTACCAACTCGCTCAACTTTCTGTCCTTTTGGACTCAGTCCTGTAAGGTGGAGTCGAAGGTGCGCAGGGCAGTCTCCCACAGCTCCTCGCTAGTAATTATTTGTTTGATGGTGTGGGGTAGGAACTTGATCGGGCATTGCCACATGATGTGGGAGAGACCTTCTACCTGAGCAGGGCAGAAGCGGCATATTTGTGTCGAGTACGTGCCAGGAAAGAACAAATGCAGATCGCGCGGAGTTAGAAAAGGGCGCGTTTGTAGTTCGCAGCACTATATTTCTCGTTTGCGCGTGGTACGCGCATAGGGAGGTGGATATATGAGGTATTGTTGCCTCTAATATGTCGAAATTTCATTGAATGTTATAAGCGTGTCTTTCATCGCGTGTTGTGAAGAGTCATTGTGTTCTGGAGTCAGACCCGCATGTGCGGCCGCTCGGTGCGTGTGCCCTCCAGCGGCGGCATGGGCCATTTCGTTTCCTAGAAGTCCCCGATCTGCTGAAGTCCATACGAAAGCGATGTTGTATTCAATAGGGTTAGCCGCTGGTATAGAGTGCACGAAGTTGATGAAGTAGCCGTTACTGAATTTCCGGATTATCAGTCTTGGAGTCGCTTATGATGAGATCGCAATCAGATACACGCGATGCGAGGGCAATGGCAGCCTCTTCTGCATCGCTCGCCGAAGTATTCCTGATTGATGCTGAACAAATAGTTTTGCCGCGGTTGTTTATGACAGCTAGAGCGTAACGATGGTGAGAAATGCAGGCTGCGAAGTCTACATAGGAGACACTCTCTCTTTCTCTTCCCTGTGAGGCGAAACGTATTACCAACCCTTACAAAAATTTCTAGTAGCATTAAATTGAATGTCTACAGACAATTGTTACTAGAACCTACCAACAACTAACAGACTGTCTAGCAACAGTCTACATACTTCTCTACGAACTTCCTGTGGGCACCCTGCCTGCAATTGGCCACCAACTTTCAACAGACACCTGTTTCTAGGGTGTCTGCTGACTTCATATTAACGTCCTATAATCCTTTTTCTTTTGACACCCTAGAAACATATCTAAAGACAATTGTTTCTAGAACCTACCAACAACCTACAGGGTGTCTAGCAAAGGTCTGTGTACTTCTTTACTGACTGCTTGTTGGCGTTCTGGAAACAATTGGCCACCAACAGTACATAGACGCGTGTTCATAGGCTGTCTGCTTACTTTCTACCAGTGCCCTATGAACATTTGTCTTTTGACGCCCTAGGAATATACTGCCAAAATGTTTGTAGACTTTCTGTGGATCATCTACAAACATTTGTCTCAGTATACCCTTTTAACAATTGGTTAATATATCTAGTGAGGCATGTTCATGGACACACTGTTCACATTCTCAGAATGGTCTATACCGACACATGTTACCCCGTGACAGCTTCTGTCGATATGTGTGAACGAGTTGTACAACCAAGCGTAAGCAAAATACGATACGAAGAAGTAGCAAAATAAATAATTTATTATCCTTAATTGGTACACAGCAGTAAGAACAATAGACAAGAGCATCAGGTAGTAAACATTAAAATAGGCAACGTAAAGCAGCCTCTACTTAGCGCAAGGCGGCTAGATAAATAGATTGTTAAAATAAGCAGATCTGATTTAGCCTCACAAACACATTCGCATAGAAGTATTATTTGTTCACGAGTATTTCAACTATAAGAAAGTTCATTAATTGATAAAAAGGAAATAAGAAAAGACAGTGTCATTTAACTTGAAAATTCATTCCAGTAGTAATTTACTACCAACCGCAGACACGTGGCATTGCATCATAAGCAATATGTGCTGTCAGATAGGCTTCGCACATATAAATCAGCATTCCGAGGTACACGCGTGCACACTGCTAGGCTGAAGGTATATCAACGAAGAGAATTATACGAATAATTATGCAGGAAAACTTACCACATAAGCCTCTTCGATCGACAAGAAATAGAAATGTGTGAGCAAAAGAAAATATTCAAGCGCATCACACTAACAGAACATGCAAGACTGGAAATAGTTCATGACTGGTCAGAAGATATAACAAAAGTCCAACGAGACGCAGAAGTAGTTACTACTTGGCCTTGTCTTTGCTGTATGCAGGTTGCAGCGATCTTGGCTTAAAACAGTGGAGGGCTTGTACCGGGTGTCCGTTTTCTTGCCTAAAGCACATCCTAAAAGCTTCGCCCTTCGGCAACACCACATAGTTTTGGGCCACTCATATCCAGGCACTCACACATATCGAAGAATATATCCAGGAGCTCACACATGTCGAAAAACTCAACGGCTTGGGCTGGCATCCCCGACACACGGCATAGTAGTAGTGGTTTATTGGGAAGGAAGAGACGCTAATTTCTGTCTCCCATACTGGGGACACGGCTAAGCGCCTTAGGGGAAGGGAGAAATGGGAGGAAAAGAGTAGATAGATAGATAGAAGTTTTAAAAAATGCAGAAACCCGGACGTCGCATTGCGGTCAGCAGGCTGTCGGTAGTGGTGGAAGCGGCGGGGGTCCCACACTCAGGGGTAGGCTTCAATACCCGTCTCGTCCAGGAACTCCACCAGGCTCCGGAGTGCTGGTAGATGGGGGCGAGATGGGAAGAGGAGGTGTTGCATCTTGGTGGCAGGGAGACCCTGTCTCCGGTAGGCTGTGATGACCCTTGAGCGTTCCTCTGCCAGTCCAGGACACTCACAGAGGAGATGCTCGAGGGTCTCGGGGTCGCCGCAGCAGCTGCAGGCCGGGGAGGCGCAGCGCCCTTTGGCATGGCGGCGGGCTGCGGTCCAGACACAGCCAGTCCGCAGGCACAGAAGGGCAGCCCGTTCCCTTCTTGTGAGTCCCGCCTCTGGAAGAAGTATTGATTGGTCCTCGCCCCTTGGCCACCCTTTCGTCTGGATGGACTGTGACGAGAAGCTTCCCGAGACGAGCCTGCGTATGGTCCCTAGCCGCCACGGCTCGAGTGAAAGGGGTGCCTGGCTGATGAGCTGCCTTGGCCAATGTGTCCGCCTCCTCATTGCCGGCTATGCCCACATGTGAGGGCAGCCAGTGGAAGGAGACGGACGCTCCTGACGCGCAGAGAGCCTGGAACTTGCACGCCAGGAGGTTCCCTGTAAGCCCAGCGCGGCGGGGGTTGGCCAGTGTCTGCAGTGCCGCCCTGCTGTCACATAGAACAGCAACTGGCTCCGTTGGGATGAACTCTGCTAGGAGGTCCGCCGCCAGGTGCAGTCCTGCCAGCTCCGCTGCCGTGGAGCTCGCTGGGAAGGGCAGCCGGCACTGCCTGCTTCTGGACCACGCTGCCGCTGCAGACCCGTCCTGCATGACGGATCCGTCCGTGAACACCTGCAGCCGCCCCTGGAGCTGCTCCTGAAGCTTGCCGATGGCTGCCTGCTGAAGCGCGGCCGCAGGCGTTCGTCGCTTTGTTACCCCGTCCAGGTGGAGGTGGACCTCTGGTGGCCGATGGTGTGGTGGGGGTGGGGCAACGGGAACAGGTGGGTCCGGGACCATTTGATGGTAGAGCAGGCAGAGGCCGCCCATCCGAGATCCGGGTTGGCTGCGAAGTCGCTCCAAAGGGCGCCTCCATCGGCTGCACGATGGAGTCGGTCGATGTGGCCCAGCGCACGCTGGAGCATGCGTAGGGACAGGGGCCACTCTCCTGCTTCCGCGAGTGTCGCTGCCACAGGGGAGAACTTGGGGAGCCCCAGGATGGCCCTCACCGCTCCCCTGTGGAGTCCCTCGAACAGGCACCTCCGGACCGGCGTCAGGCTTCCCATCGGTAGGGCATAGAGCAGCACCGAGGTCGCTGCGGCTTGGTTTAGTCGCAGCGCCCACTTTGTGGAGCAGCCACGACCTCGTTGCTGCAGCTTGCTGATGGCCCCCTGGACTCGACGTACCTTAGCGGCAGCGGTTTTGGCAGCAGGTATCCACGTGAGTCGGTGGTCAATGGTGAGCCCCAGGTATTTCACCGTCAAGCACCAGGGTGGGCGGCGGTTGTTGACCCGGAGCTGTTTCACGTAGACTCGCGCTGCTGCCGTCGGGTGGATCAGCAGGGACTCCGTCTTAGTGGCGGAGACCTTGAGGCTGATCCCTCCGAGGTAGGCGACCACTGCATCTAGGGCAGACTGCAGCGACCTCCTGATGGCCGAGATGGACCGCCGTGGTCCCCGGGCCCAGAGGGCCACATCGTCTGCATAGACGGAGCAGCGAACCGGGAACCTGGAGTCTGTCGGGAGGGAAGCTGGAAGTCCTGCTAGCGCCATGTTGAAACGGAAGGGGCTCAGCACAGAGCCCTGTGGAACACCGGCTGTGATGTTCCTGGGTTGGCTGGTCTCCCTTCCAACACGAACGCAGAAGGTGCTCCCGGACAGGAAGCCGGTTACGAAGCCTCGGAGATGACCACTGATGCCAAGCCGGTCCAGGGCCGCCTCGATGACTGCGTGCGGGAGCCCGTCGAAGGCACTCTCGACATCCAGCAGCAGGAGCATGGCCACGTCACCGCAACTCTTGGCGTCTTCGAGGGTGGCCACAACATCTGAAATGGAGTCTGCGGTGCACCGGTGTCGCCTGAAGCCCGTCTGCTGCTCCGGGAAATAGCCCAGTTGGTCAGCGATCCACTCAAGTCTCTCCAGGGCCACCTTCTCCATCACCTTGCAGGCGGCCGAGGTAAGAGAGACTGGCCTGTAGGAGGAGAGAGCCGTGGATTGCTTCCGGGGCTTCAGGATGGGTGCTACTACCGCTAAACGCCAGGATTGCGGTAGGGCTCCGGTGCTCCAGACGTCGTTGTATTACTCGAGGAGTCGCTGGCGACCGGATCCGTCCAGATTACGGAGCATCTGGAAGGTGATGCCGTCGGCCCCTGTGCACTGCGTCGCTTGGACACCTCGAGGGCTGCCACTAGTTCATGCATAGCGATGGGCTCATTGCACAGTTCCTGGACCTGCGCAGTGACCCACCCGGGATGATGACAGGAAACGGGGCACGAGAGAGCAGCAGGTGGTGGTGGTGAGGCCAGCCCATCTGCATCCCTGGTGGTGAACCGGTCAGCAAGGAGCTCTGCGAGGTCCGCTGCCTGTATGTTCATTTGGACTGCCACGGACTGCGCCTGGTTGAGTGCCCGGGGCATCGTTAGGAGGCACCCCAGCAGGCGCCAGGCTCGTGTCCCATTGGGGGAGCGGTTGATTGAGGCGCAGACGCTCGACCAGCCCTGGTTCCTGCGTCTACGTGCGTTGCGCCGGCAGACGGCGTCGACTCGCCGGAACTCGGTCCACAGTTCCGGTTGGCCTCTCCTCAAGGCCTGCCGCTCTGCCCGGCGCCGCGCTGCCCTCAAGGCCAGGTGTTGGATGTCTGGCACAGGTTGCCCCTGCTGGACCTTGGTGACGACAGTCGCTGCCCTTGCGCTGTCGGCCACCAGTTGCAACAGGTCCTTGCTGCCCTTGTGTTCACCAAACAGCTGGCGGAACAGCCTCCAGTCCACCACGCGGTACTCCCGGTCCCGGGGGGTCTTGCCTCGGGAGGGCGACAGCAGGATGGGCAGATGGTCCGAGCCCCAGGTGTCCGGACAGGGCGCCCACGCATAGCGGCATCCCTCCGTGGCCACGGTGAGGTCGATGGCTGAGCAGGACGCCCGACCTCCGCGGCGGAGGAAAGTCTTGGTCCCTGTGTTAAGTATCACCAGACCGAGCTGCTGTATGGCGTCTCCGAGCTCCTTACCGCGTGGGCAGGACCGGCGACTGCCCCAGGCTGTGTGGTGAGCATTGAAGTCGCCGCAAAGCAGGAACTCTTTCCCCAGGCGGTGCGAGATCTGCCTGAGGCACCTGGGGTCCCAAGGCTGGCGTGGCCGGATATAGACGCTGGCCACGGTGGTGTCTCCCCCCTCCATGCGCACATGGACGGCACAGCACTCGAAGGGGCCACCGACCAGGTCGGTCACGGACACCTCGGCGTGCTGGAGTTCCCGCTTCATGTAGACGGCGCAGCGGACAGGCCCTTGCTGGTGGTTTTCGTCGAGGCAGGGGGCAGCAGCGCAGGTCGCCGAGGTGCACCCTGTCCGGCTGCTGTAGCCCACGTATCCTGGCAGACGAAGGTCCTCAGCCTGGACGTACACCTCCTGGAGTGCGAGGACGTCGTAGTCGCTCTGCAGGAGGTGCTGAGCCAGGTCGTCTCTCCGCCGCCTCAGCGAATTGACATTCCATTGGAGAATGCTCGGGCGGCGGCGACGACTCGTCCTCGCTGAAGGACTAGCCATGGTGGGTGGGCGACTGCAGCAGTGCCCCCGCCTGCAGGAGGAGGGCTCGTGCGGGGTGCTCAGCGGGTAGCATGGCACCGGCGACCTGGACGGTCATCAGGAGTGATGCCACCAGCTGGTCCATTCCAGGTAGGGCCGAGGAAGCAGCGGGCAGGACACCAGGGGCTGGAGCTGCCGGTCCCGGCGCTGGAGTGACGTTGGCGGCTGGCTGAGGAACGGAGGTGGCAGCTGCCAGGTCCTTGGTTACAGCAGGAGGAGCTGTGACCCCCGGGCGCTGATTAGCTGAGGGCACCGGGGCAGGAGCCGGGAGGGGCGCAGCAGCACGACCAGGGAGGACTGCAGGAGGCGGCAGGCTACGGCGGGCCGGGGGCTGATCACTAGTGCGTGGGGCTGGTGGTGCGGGAGCACTCCTGAGGGCAGCCGCATACGAGTGAGTCCGCTGGCTTTCCTCACGTACGGCTGCCCTCACCACCCGCCTCGACAGGTCCGTTGTTGACGAGGCCATGATGGTGGCTACCCGCCGTTCCTCCTGCCAACGGGGGCAGGAGGGGTTATCTGCAGGATGGGCTCCACCGCAGTTGACGCAGGGGGGCTTCTGCTGGCAGGTAGCCGTGACCACGTGTTGTCGGCCGCAGCGGACACAGCTCCCCGGTCGGGGGCACGTCTCCCCGACATGCCCGAAACGCCCGCACTTCCGGCACTGCATCGGGCGTGGACGTGCCGCTCTCACCTTAAAGGAGAGGCAGTAAATGGTGACTGCCTCCGGTGGAACGGGCCCGTCGAAGCGCAGGGTGACCCTGGAGGCCTCCCGCTTCGCCGAGACGACGGGCACAGGAGATCTCACCGCTCGCAGGAGCTCCGCATCCGTGATGTCGTCACGGATGCCGTGGAGGAATCCGGTGCTCGTGGTCTTGTCCGCCGGGACTCGCGCAGCCACCGGGATGCCCCTCAGCTCAGTGACGGCCAATAGCTCTTGCAGGCAGGCCGCCGTTCGCACGTCAGCCGCGACGATGTTGCGGCGGGTGTTTACCCGCACCGCGGAGACTCCCTCCCATTCCGAGAGGGAGGCAGCAAGCGCCAGTCGTGACGCCTGCTTAAAGGAGCCTCCGGGTGCGGAGGGTCGGAACAGGGCAGTCCCTACAACCGCCGCGTCCTTCGGGATCGTCACCGCGGCTTTGGCGCGGCGTCGGGCAGTCTTCGAGAGGACCTCGATGAAGTCCCCCTCCTCGGCAACCGCGGGCAGGTACGTCGGTGCAGCGGCTGTGTTGTCAGGCTGTTGGACGGTCGCCGGTGCCGCAGGGACGGCCGGAGGTGCTGCGGAGGTGTCCGGCAATGGCACAGCAGGGGCCGGGGCACGCCTGCGCTTCTGGTTCTTCTTCACCTTCTTTTGGGACTTAGGAGCCGGCGGCGTAGCCGGGGCATCGCGGAGGAAGTCTGCAGCCTGCAGAGGCTCCCTCGATGCCAAAGGCCTAGGCGACGGGCACCTGGACGCCGGTTCCGTGGGTCCCGGCTCGTCCACGGGCAGCTCCGCCATATCGTTAGCAGCCTCGATGGCGCGGTTCGCGGTAGGCACTCTGTCGCTCGCCGGAAAAGTCCCCACAATAACTGGGGCTCAAGGTAGATTCCGGCTCGCAGGGAGGAATCGGGAGGGAACCCGCGATGTCGTCGCAGGCTTCCAGATGGCCCTCCCCAGCAGGGTCGTCCTCAGACGCAGCCGTCTTCCTTGGCGGGCAAGGTGCGTCGTCTTCATCGCTCACGTCGTCGCGGCAACGTTTCCGGACACACGGCATGTCCACGCAAAACTGCCAGACCGGTGACACAGAACGTGCACGCCGTTCTCCCTCTCTCAACACCCCTTTCCTCGCTGTGCGCCAACAGCGGACGGAGAGCTTTGGCACAATATACAAACGTTAGAAATATACAAACTGTTGCAAAAATTAAAAAATAATTGTGCATGTGGCGTGGATGACTTAAAACCCCAGCCTATTAAAGCAGTTGCCCATACCATAAGTAAGCCGCTTTCACATATCGCTAACACAATTCTTAGTTCAGGTATTTTTCCTGATGAGCTAAAGATCGCGAAAGTATCTGTCATCTTTAAAGGCGGTAATAAAAATGACCTTAATAACTATAGGCCTATCTCATTATTACCTATATTCTCTAAAGTTTTTGAGCAAGTTATCAACCTACGACTTTCAAATTACTTATTGCAAGAAAATGTGATAATACAACAACAGTATGGCTTCCAAAAGAAAAAATGTACTGAAACAGCGCTACTGGATATTAAAGAAAAAATACTTGACAATTTTGAACATAAGTTACTTACCATAGGAATTTTTCTCGACTTCAAGAAAGCGTTCGATTCGGTTAAGCACCATATTTTATTACGGAAACTCCCTTCATATGGAATTAGAGGAAAGGCTTTAGAACTTATAAAAGGCTATCTAAGTAATCGGCAACAGTACACCAGTCTCGGCGACACTAAATCTAACGTAGGGAATATCATTTGTGGCGTTCCACAAGGATCAATCTTAGGGCCTCTGCTTTTCTTGATTCACATCAATGATCTACCTAACATACCGCTAACACCCGATGTTGTTCTCTACGCGGACGACACCAATATATTCTTCGCCGGTAATTCGCTCAATCACCTTGAACAACAAGCAAACCTGTGGCTAACACATCTATCTGACTGGCTTAAGTGCAATAGATTAGAACTAAATACCAAAAAAACAAAATATGTTTTATTCCGCCCACGCAATAAGGCTATCGCAAGCGAGCCTACAATAACATTTGAAGGGCAGAAAATTGAACGTGTCACAGCGCATAAATTTCTTGGAATACTCTTTCAAGAACACTTAGATTGGTCCTTACACACTAACCACGTTCGTACCAAAATTTCCAGATCCACGGGCATAATCTGCAAATTGCGACAACTCCTCCCTCTGTGGTTAAAAAAACAACTATATTACTCCATTGTTCACTCACATCTCCATTATTGTCTTCTTGTATGGGGGAATACGACTAAAGCAAACACTGATAAAATTCTTATCTTGCAAAAAAAAGCTATACGACTAATTTCAGGGGTTTCATTCAGGCATCATACCGCGCCTCTCTTTAAGGAACATAATATACTTACGGTAACCAACGTCATGAAACAAAAATTGGCAATGCTTATTTATAAACAGGTACGAACTGATCGCTCAGGGTTTTATCAGAGGCATCTCCCGAGAGATCACAGTCACAACCTACGGCATAGGGTGTATACATATGAGAAACCACGTACGAATTACGGCACACAAAAACTATTGTATCAAATTCCGCATTTCCTGAACGAACAACCGATTGTAGCATCTCTAATTGAAAATACAGTCTCATATGGCATTTTTAAAAAGAAGATACAGGAACACTTCCTATCTACACAAACATAATCACCGTCATCATCTTTGTATCACATTCGCTGAAGTATTTTTTTGTGTAAATCACATCAACGTTTGGCTATGTTATCTAAACTGTGTTTAATTTATTGGTCACACATGTTTGCTTACTGATGTTGTTGCCTTTCGATTTTGATTTTTGAAACCTTGTGTAGTGAAATTTCAAGTTTCTTAAGTACTTTACATGTCTTACATTAGCGTTTGTTTATGTCCTCTACAGTCTGTTTCATTTGTCAGAAACATACAGGCTTTATTGATTTCATTGCCTGAGCAAATTTTCGCTCATTTATGTTTTCCTGTACACACATGTTTTGCGTGTAGAAACTCATTTATGCCTAATTTATTCTCGACTCTTTAGTTTACACTGCGCACTGTGTCACTTTGGTGGGTTTTGGGTTTAGAGGGGGCAGGCGCTTTGTCAGGCTTTTATGCCTTTTCGCTGGTCCCCTAGGCAAATTGTACCTTTCTTCTTTTTTTTTTTTTGCTTTTGCCTGAAATAAACTTGAAACTTCAAACTTCAAACTTCAATGGATATTCGAGGAACCGCATCGGAGGAAGGGGGGGGGGGGGACTGCCGGGCTTGCTCCTCCTTGCAAACTAGTAGTACTGGTTCAGGAATTTTGTTCACGCAGCATGTGCCAGCGTGGCGTGCCTTTCGGCACGGTTTGGAAGGTCGTTTTGAACGACCTTGCTTTTACCATTGCTGAGTAAAACTGACATCCGCGAAGTCTTCGATGCGCGTTTTTTTTCTTTTTCTTCACATGCAGTATTACTGCTACTGCTGCTATCACTATAATTCCGCCTGGTCAAACTTTGAGAAGGCAGAATTATTTGACATCTTCGAAACAAGTGTGCTTGCCACGCTTGACGGCTACACGCATGTGTTCATACTTACGCGCACACACAAGGAAAGCAGCTAGCCGTGTATTTTATGAGCGTGCGAGCCACAAAGCAAATGCTCGGGAAAAAATGAGCCTGCACAAAGCTTTAAACATAATATTCACAAGGGCTTTTATGTAGCAGATTGTTATGAAAAGGGAATCTGCGGGAATTAGAGAAATATGAAAGCGCAATTAACTCATTATAAGATTGTACCAGCTTATGTGCGATAGCAATTCACTGCTCCGTGCTGGTAGCAAGATGAGCTATTGTTGCTGTTTTACATTGTTTTTCTTTTTTTTTTGCCAGCGAGCAAAGCACATATTAAACGTTAACAGCTGCCACAAATCTGTCTGGTTAAGCAATATAATGTTAGTGTTGAAACGAGATGACACCAGCGTAGGCCCCTGCTTCATTTCTTTTTATTTTTACCTGAAACGCAAAAAACCGAACGTTTCGGGGTCAGCTCGGACCCTTTTGGTGTGAGTGCTGGTCTTTGAATCTTTGTGCAAGGCGGCCGTATCAAAGAAGTGTGTCATCTGTTAGTTTGAACTGCAGAAAAAAGAGAGTATACGTGAAGGTGAAAGTCTGGAAAGACGTTAGAAGTGCCCACTAGAACAGTGCTTGCGGGCTGTCTCAATTATACTAGTTATCCTGACAAATGAAAGTTTGATTACAATCTCGCATGTTATTTTTAAGTGCAAAAGCAGCTTACACTATGCGTTGTGAACAAGTTAGCTCAGGTGCAGGCGCGTAGCCAGGATTTTTTTTCGGGGGGGGGGCTTGAAGAGTCAGTGTATACGGCCGTTCAAGCGCGTAGCTTTTTTTTTTTCTTTAGAGGCCCAGCTCCTTAAGGCGTGCGTCGTGCGTCCCCGCTGTATGTAGTAGGTAGCCACCGGCGCGTGCCTGCCGGGAGACACGCACGCGCTCGTGCCTCTCTATCTTGTGAGAGAGAGACAGAGAGAGAGAGAGAGCGAAAGGCGCGCGTTGATGAACGCTCTACCAGCTCGCAAAAAAGGAGAACGCGCCCTCACCCGCGAGTGACAACGTTGGCGCAGGCAGCGTCTCCTACCAAGTTTCTTGATTGAGAAAAATACCGACTGCTCGCGTTGGAGAAGCGTTCACCGGCAACCCATATATATATATATATAGGCACTGGAACTTGACTTGGAATGAAGTGCCGGTGGGAGATTTCACTTGTGCATAGTTGAACCATAATGGTTCGTAGCGTGCGCGTTAACTAAATTAATCCGGAACTCGGCAGGATCTACGATGAACATCCCGAGCTTCGCCCACTCATCATCATTCACTCCGTGGATATGCTGTAATTTTTTTATTTTTGGGGGGGCGCGGCGGGGTAGGAGGGGCTTGAAGATTGCATACGACCATTGGGTGGTCTTGGAGGACCTGCCAGGTCGCTCTTATGATTTTGGCATTGTTTACTGCCGTTCTGTGATGTCAGGTCAGGTGTGTAGGTGAAAACTGGAAGCAAGTGGAACTCCGCGCAGAGAAAATTGGCGTGCATGGTGCTCACACAGACTCCTTGTGCAGGCAGAGGCATTACATTGCTCGACTATATTTCCATGTGGTTGCTTACTGCAGGGCAACGTGTGGATTATGATGAGCTCTATGTTAACCACAAGGAAACACCATAGAGTGAAAGACCATATTTTTTAATGCTTTGTTTTTATTGAAACGCAGTAAATCACATAACAAATACTTCGCACATACAAACATTTTGGGTCCGTACGTCAGCATTGATTATAAGTCCAGTCGAGGCCATTCAGCACAGTTAGGATCAAAACTCTGCATGCACCACATGTAGCACAGGTTTCTTCTTGAAGGACGCTGCGAAACTTTTTTAACATTGTCTGAAAACGGCGAGCATCAAAAGGCGCTCCAAGGAGCACTGACTCCGTCGCTTGATTTAGAACTAACAATGGTGATCTCGCGAACGCGGAAGTACCTGAAGCAATAATTTATGTTGCTTTTGAGTTCAACATATACAGAAAACATATGTATGTTTCCGTCAGAACAACAAAGGGTTAGACGACGTAAAAGTCTTGACTTAAAAGTCTGTACCACGTCTCTCCTTTGAGTAGCTGAGGCGTTTCCTTTTTGGAAACGGGTTGGTACAACGCAGCAGCGTCGCTCTGCGCTTTTCATAATTCGCCACTGGGCCAGAAACAAGAACCCCAACCGCGTATAGTTCACAGTGACTGATGAAATGCTAACAGTTTTCATAAACAGTAACATGGGAGTGATGGAGTACTAACGTATAAAAGGAGGCACTTGCATTTATGGCACAGTATCCAAAACGTGGAATCTAAAATAAGGAAGCCAACAGAATATGTAACAACACAATGAAACGAGATTAGCGGCTTTTACAGTTTCAGCGGTTTCAATAACTTATTATTGTTTCGGACAATGCAATGCAGTACAAGAAATAACAAACATACAAGGGTCACATAGCACTGCACCAGGCTCCTTGATTAATCGTTACACAAAAGGCGGAATACAGAGGAGTAAAAATAATCAGGAAACCGGACACACGTAAAAAAGCGAATGATAATATACGCAGACGTAGCAAAATACATGGCTACAAGTGAGCAAATAATGTTATCCAAATTTCAATGCAATAAGTAAGCGAATAACTTCTTAGCTGGAGTTAAGATAAGTATGAAGTGGAAGACAATTTTTTGGCATATGCTAGACTATTCCAAAGTGCTGCTGCACAAAAGGAGGATAACATTTTACCGTAATTAGTATGATATATGGGTAACAGAAGGTTTTGTCGGGCTGCAACCTTGTGCTGATAGGATTAAGAAGTAGATCAGAACCGGTGAAGTCGTAACCAACTTGTTTAGTTACTAATTTGAGAAATAATAGCGCTACACGATAGTTAAAAACATCTCCAACTTAAGGAATGTGGTTTTTCGTTAGGTCTCAGGAGGTGTTGGAAGAAAAATGGCCTATGAATATGAGCGATGGGAAGAAATCTGACAGTAGGTTTTAAAGCATTTACAGAGCCGCATGCAATCTTTAGAGAAAAGCTAGAGAACAAACCCCAAACGGCGGGGAAGCTTCGCGAAACGGTCGATGACATGAGAATGATTTATGTTTATATCCCTGTGACAGTAGAGGAGGGCTAGGCCAACCAGCCGCTCCTCGGACATTGTTGAGCGCAAGTAGGTTTTTAGTCTCCTCAAACTGGAGAACGATCTTTCTGCTGTGGCGGTGGTTAGAGGGAGTGTTACCAATATTTGCAGCAACTTATAAATATTGGGGTAAAATGTGCTGTCACAGTGAGGAAGGGCGTCGAGCCCAGTGCTAGGACGCAAGCTTGGTCCTGTTGACTCCCACTTAGTCCACCAGAGCCTAAATTCACCGAGAGCAGCAATTTCATCCACATCGTTAGAGAACGCAAGAATTAGTTCCTTCGCTTGCCTTAGGCGGGCATCATGTGATGGAGGAACTGCTGCGGGAATCAATGCACCGAAACTTTCTATCAACCGCCTGTGATTCTCAAATCGCTGCTTTAGCTGAGAAAGTATAAAATCGATGAAAGGTATATACACGGATCTGCGGAAATATTCCTCTGCACTTTCTGCGTGATCATTTCCGCGATGTTGTTGGAGGCTCCTAATCCTTGGCTTTGCTATTTCAACGTTGTGGCGCTCTCCACACTCTTGAGCCTTGGAGAATACTTCCCCAAAGCACGCCTCGGCGTTTGTTCGGTATTGCTCAATTGTGCGTTGCACAACATCTATGTGACCAATCGCCGTACACATGTCCGAATTTTGTGCCTGAAGTTGTCTCGATAAAGGCAGGGTCACTGCCAGGACGTGCTCTGCGACATGGAGGCCCACAATGACGGATGGTGATAGCAGGGCAGATATCATATTGTTCGCCTGGGCTGCATTCTCGGAACTCCCATTTAATTCAATTTCAACCAGCGCCGCAATGACACAGTCAAAAAGAGAAACAAAAGAAAGAAGCGCGTCATGCTTTTCCACCCAACGAGTCTCACACAAGCCGAGAAGTCGCTTGCGCCCAGTGTTGTACGGAACGACGTTCCAAGGAACGACGTTCCTGGAACGAGTTCCTTTTGGGAGGAACGAAGGAACGCCATCGTTCCATTTAGGATTGGTGGAACTGTAACGGGAACGCGTTACATTTACGAAGGAACGGCAAAGGGAACGGCGTTCCTTCTATACACGTTCCACTCCACGATGATCGCACATACGCAGCACATCATGCAGGGCGGATAGGCTGGGCTACAACAAGCCCTCCCTGAAGTCCCTGTTTTCCTGCCGCCACTACCGCTCGCTCACAGAAAATCACGCACGAAAACACCATCCTACTGCGGTTTCGATTATTCGACGAGGGTTATGCTTCCCCTTCTTCGCTGCGGCTGCACGACGTCAGGGTATCCCTCTACTCCTTGATGGTGGCCGCTTACTATGGCCGCTGGACAAATAGTTTCCGGCCGTGAACCAGCCCTGTATGGATGCGCGGCAACGCGGGAGGAAATGCATGCAACAGTAAAGTTCCTTTCGTGACATATGATCCCGCCGACAGGGCTCCCTCAGAACTAAAACACTGTCAAGGTGTGCTTTACTATATCGCCTCTCCCCGCATTGGTTCTGAGAACGCGGTTACGGCCATGGTAGTCCATATTTGTAAGACACTCTGTACGTCAATCTCTTCAAAGTATTTTAGTTGAACTGAACGGGCCGCGGCTTAGTCTAGCGTCAACAGCCCTATGCCCTCGGCAGAAACGAAAGGCTTCCCATGCACGTGCTCACGCGAACGTGTGCTGAACATGCTTACGTGCGTGCGTGCGTGTTTGTAATGTTGAGCGAAGATAACATCGCTCTAACCCGGACCTGGTTAATTATGGTCGGTGATCCCCAGTTTGTTTCGAATAAAATCTATGGTTTCATTGCTATCATTACTACGCGACCAAAGAGTTAGAATAACCAAACATTTTAACGCACAGCACCCCGTCCACTTTACTGCACAGCCTCATTTGCTGTATACCAATATCGTGTCAATTATGCTTGTGTGGTGTGGGTCATTTTCCGTTGGCGTCCCGTCAAATTATGCATGTAAGGCTATTTATTTTCGTATTTATTTCCTGCACCACAACAGCATTTCACCCTTGCCTTAATGTCGTGTGCCTCCATACTGAACAGGCAAATAATACTTATTCCTAATGCCACGAAGAAAAGAAAACAGTCCCGCGTTGTTTAATTCGGCGGTAAACGCACAAGATAGAAATAAAAAAATTCCTCACACGGACATACATTCAACGCAGCTATAATTAACAACAAATGTACAGTATATCACAAATACTTTAAAGCGATGAGAAGTAAGTAAAAGCAATATATCCAGATCTGCCGATTAGTTTATTAAAATGGTACAAGGGCTACCAATTTAGTCGTCAGCATTCCCTGTCCTAAACAATATTTAGCAAAATTGTTTAGGACAGGGAATGCTGACGACATCGTGGTATCTTGTTCGAGTATTTGCGCCCAATGCCATGGGTCAGGCACAAACATTTATATGCTATCCTAAATCAAAATGTCAATTACTAGCTTTCAGCGTCAGATGCACCGCTGTTACATGAATTGGTGCATGTGAGTAACTGCCTATTTGCACATCAGCGGCGCAGTATGCTGGCTACTCATGTGAAGACTGAAGTGGAAAGTGCCATATGTGTGGAACTTGTAACGGACTAGCGCCAAAGTGGCGGTGGAGTTGTTCGTAGTATGTTCCATGCTCCTTGAAAATATATGCCCAGGAGCGTTTCTTTCGATATTTCTCTGTCTCGAGATAATATGCCACCGGTGGCGTTTAAATTCTGGAAATATACATATGTCGATACGTGATTTAATATCTTCACTTTAATTTGCCACAGAATTAATTTTCAATTTTAGAAATCAAATGTAACATTAATGTAACGACACGTTCCAATTTTCGAAATGTAACTGGAACGCGTTCCTTTTCTATACAAGGAACTTGTAACGGGAACTCGTTACAATATTGTGAAGGAACGAGGAACGAGTTTCCGTTCCTGTTTTGGAGGAACGTGTACAACACTGCTTGCGCCTTGACTCGGATCGCACGTCAGCGATCTTTGCACGCAGCACGTTTGATCGGCTTGCCGATTTGCGAAAGAATTTCGCAGTCTCCTTGACTGTTCCGAAGCAGTGCCTAATATCAGCTACAGAACAAGCAGCACAAAGCACTAAGTTTAAACAGTGGCTGGCACAGTGCGTATACAAAGCAGTTGGGTATTTCTCGCGAATCGCTGCTTGCACGCCATTTGCTTTTCCAGCCATCGCACTTGCGCCATCGTACCCTTGCCCTCGAAGGTTCTCCATATCAATCCCAACGTTCACTAAAAACTTCACAATCTCCCGTGCGATATTCCGGCCACTTTGGTCATCTACAGGAACAAAACCCAAAAAAACTTCGTCAACCTGGTTGCTTCCCTTGTCCAAGTAGCGAGCACATATGGTGAGCTGTTCAATGCCAGCAACATCTGTGGTCTCATCCGCGAGAACAGAAAAACAGCCCGCGTTGTTAATTTTTGACACGAGATTCTCTCGAATGAGGGTGCCGCAGACTTCAACAATCTCATTTTGAACTGTAGGACTTAAATATGACGCATTGCCGGAGCAGTTCTGTATATGTTCTTTAAGGTAGCTGTCTCCGCAACTACTCCGCATGCGTAGTAGTGCTCTGAAGTTGCCTTCATTCTCTGTTGGAGCACTGTCGAGATCTAGTGGCGCGCTGTCATTATGACCACGAAGAGACAGCCCTTGTCTTCCGCAAAATATTATTGTGTCGACTATAGGGGCCAGTCTCTTTCTGTTTTCTTTTATCTGGAGCTTTCTGCTGCTATCAAGCTGTTCAACTACAGTAAGCGCACCACTCGAGAAGGCCTTTATAAAATGATCAGCCGCCGATTGGCTTTCCCGATGGTACACCGTGTTCTGATGTGAATCGAAAAGTTCCAGTGCGTGCTTCCAATCTCGGCAAGCTCTAGACACGAGTGCGCCGGTGGACGCATGATGCCCTTTGCCAACTTCAGGGCGGCAAAAGAGTGCACAAACGCGGCAGAATGAGCCCTCACACAGCGCGGAATAACTCAGCCATGGGTATTTGTCAAGCCACGCCAGCTGAAATTTCCGCTTCTGCTTTAAGTCCTTGACGCACTTGAACTCATAGCTTCTACCAGGCCGCCAGGGGGACGTGAGGAGCTGGTGCTTTAGGACATTGTCAATTTGGTTGACATTTTGGTACAGGCCAATGTCGAGTCTGCTGCACTCTGTCCCTTGGTGTTCTGAAAGAGTTCCATTATTTAGGCGAAGACCTTATATGTATTATGCGGAGTTGCGGACGTTACCGTAAAGAAAAAATGAAGAACAATGTTGCGGAAAACTCTATATGGTACAAGAAATGCGGTACAGAAAATACAAAACCTGTTAAACATTAATGCCCTGAAAACTTCCCTCACCACTGCCACGGCTCAGAACACAAGGTGCCCGACCAGGTGGTGGAAGTCAGGGGTGGCTGGAAGCGCTCAATCAACAAGCTGGCTCATTGCCGCACTGGATAGGCAGGCTGGGATACGCGGCTATGAGCCATGTGAATCTTTACAGCCAGTGCGAAATTACCCACTTGACATTCGATAACCAAAGCCACTGGCTTTCACCTTTACGCCTCTTAAGTGATAGTCCTAGGATTTTTTTTCTTTTTTAAGTGTCCCACTCTTCTTTCATAAGAATCAACATAACAGTTACCCTGAGAAGGTCCTTGGTCTTCCTGAAGGCGAATATCATCGTGTGCTTGTTTGGGGCTGACATTCCCGGTGGGTCTAGGACGCGTTCCTGCATAAGTAGATCATTAAATCATTGCAAAATTCACCACTGTGTGTCACATTTAAATGTAAAATTAGCGAAAATATAATAGATTAACGCAAAGACGAGTTTATAGCATGGTATGAACAATTGAAAAGCAATACATATCTTATTTTTGAAGGAGCATTGGGGCTCATCAAAGGGCCCATGGTCTGTAGTATGCTCTAACTTCGACATTCATTTGTCCCGGCCGACTGAGCGCGAATACAATACAATCTCGTGGAGACAATACTTTCCCAGGTGGCAAAGAAAAAGAGCTGATAAAAAATCTACCAGAGACGCATTCGTTTCCTCACCGTTAATACAAAGGTCCTTCACTTGCGCACACTAATGGCGCAATGATAATTTTAATATAACTTGTAACGATGCCGCGATGCTGCGTAAAACTTCCGCAATACCAAACTGTCGCTAAGGTGCCTTTTGTGAGTCCATTTATGCATTGATGTCTACGCCATCCTGATAAACTGTGGAAAACCCTCCTGAACATTGTATCATTTTATGTATTTAGTATTTACGGTTTTCTCACCAGCACTTATATATCTACTACACTATGGGAGCTTATTCTAACAACCAATCAAAATAAATCAGTACGTCTGCATGAAAAGCGAAGACTCGTCTAGGATTTGATTCCAAGTATATAGCCTCAGTACATCTCGGGTTACATACAGCTACACAGCTGTATCAGTCCTGTGTACTATTAACACCTTTTTCGAAATACTTATTTCGATACAGTTAAATGCATTCGTCCTGAATAACATCATACTACGGCCCCAGCGATATAGCTTTGCCTCTGGCAAATCTGTAAGCACCGACATCGACCTTTCCGCAAACAATTATCGGCGCATTTTAAAAGCTGGGCAACGAAGTCCATATTTTTTTGAGACACTATGAAAGCCTTCGGTATGGTTTACCACATCAAGATCAAAGTAAATTTAAAATCCTAAGACATTGCCTGAAACGCGCAGGAACTTTTTTTTAGTTATCTTGTGTCATGCAGTCCGCCATTTGACCATTTGCAAAAATTGACTTTCCTGCAAAAGTTGGCTTTCCCGAAAGCATATCTCCGAACCAAGACTTCTCGTCCACAGATTGCCTTCCTGCTCTGAGCGTGTGAACTTGGTCCCGCTATTCATCCCGTTCAACGGCCGTCCCCGCCTTTCCTTTCTTTCGCTTCTGCCCCTCTCTGTTAATCGCTGAACTCGCTGCGAGACGGCTCGCCCCCCGCAAAATTTTGAGAAGCTTTCGTGGTGCTCGTTCACGTCGGATGGAGTGTGCAGGCGTGAACGCGCTTAGAGCACAAAAGCATTCTCAAGAAGGCGAGAGCTTTTGGTTGTAATTCGGAATCTGCCGAAAGTAAACTATGTAATGTCAGGATGAGTGCTATTAGTCGCACGAATATCGAGTCACATTATGTCTCCCACGACACCTCGCGTTCATTCCATGAGGTTAAAATGTCAAAAAAGATGTCAACTTTGCGAAAGAGTACAGAGGGTGAGTTGACACCCAAGGGTCAATTTAGACTGGCATCTACATTGGAAACAGCAAATCAACAGTGTTCATAAAAAACTTGACTATAGTTCTTGCATCTTTGCTGGCGCTAGGGGCAATATGTTTACCGTTACTTACCTCAGGCCTCGTACTCTTCTTTTTTTTTTTAATTTCGTTGACACTAAGGTTACTCTAGCAGAATAGTGCACATAATATTTTTTACTGCCTTACTGTGGTCACAAAAACGAGCTCTATGAACGTATTTTTTATCCGTCGTACAAGTAATCATACGATTTCGTTTGCAACTGCAGGCAACTAGACGTACACCTGCTTAAAACACAAGATAGTGCACACATATTTCTCCTTTCCTAATACCATATCTACATTCCCCGCGTCTGCGCCCCAGGCAACCAAATAATGGCAGTATAAATCCCCCCCTCCCCAATTGTAGCGACGTATATGATGAACGATCGCTCGTGTATTTCGATGATATAACCCGGAATGATATGCGCATTGAAACAAAAGTTGCAGGAAACATTCATCATCCATGAAGACGCTTTTTTTTATTTACAGTAGAGCACCTCGATCAACTTATTCAAGTGCTTGCTTGCAAATGCACCGTTCTCTGCCTCACTTCCTTTTATTCAACTGTACAATATTAAGAGGCCAGCGGCGGACTGTCAATGCTCTTTTGGAAGTTGATCTGATACAAGCTAAAAATGGTATCAATTCAAATAGTTTCGTATTCATTTTCTTTGCGCATTATACAATAAACCATTGACTGAGTCTGATTGATCATCTCGGCGACAGTAGCGGCTTCGGCTATTATGGCTAACAAGCGCAACTTGCTACTCAAGAAATGAAATTAACGATAAATTTCCGGGCAATAACCATGAACTACGCAAACATTTAAAAGGCATTATTTAAACATTTTCAGATAATTCAGATATCATCCATACAGGCCAACTTAGCGCCATTGCAAGGTGACTATATCGATTACATCAGTTAACATGCAACGATGCAAGTTGAAAGACATGACTTACCGCTCGAGGTCTCGCTCATATGTTGGCGTTTCGAAGATGAGCTTGCCCAGAAGTCGGAGAGTCGCTTCTGCCCTTGGGACATATTTTCGTGAAAGCGACGATCCGCAGATGACCATCGGGTCTTCAAAGAGTGTCGCGACCTCCGTCTGCTCGTAGCGGGGCTGGTGACCGTGTAGCAGTGGTCGTGGTTGTCGTAAGGAATGCTGACGGTGAGGATAAAGCCGAGAACGCGCTCGGCGAACCACAGCACAGCTTTTTTTCGACTCGCCATTGCCCGTTTTTAAGTTGTGGATAACACTGCCAAACAATGCTGTCCAATCGCGAGGTTCGTAGAAAGTTCCTCTCACTGCAGCACAGCCTCCTGAAGGGGACATGCCGGGCGCGCTCGTTGTGAGCATATCGAAGGGATCAACAAAGATGACGAAGAAGAAACTACATTAGGCCATCCATGAGGCTTCAAAGAAACAACTATCCAACCCATTAGGGACACTGCTCAAAATGACACAGCGGAGATACTGTAGATATGTTCCCTGCGGGAGCGCAGAAACCGCACGAAGTACGGCGTCGCTGGCCCCCCAGCTGCAACAGGAAAAAGAGAAAGAAGCCCGGCTACTGCATACAACGCATACCATGAGTGTTCCCAGTCGCAGCCGTGGAAGAAAAGTCGTGTGATACAAGGAACAGCGGCATACTTTGCTTTGAAGTTCGTTCGCTAGCTTGATAGCTTTCGCCCGCAAACGACCTTCCTCCAGCAAACTGCACACGTAGACGGATACGCAGCCTGACCGCTTCCTTTTGTCACATAGGACAAAAGTACTGCATTGCATGAGTGGTACTACATTGCGAAGGTGTGTCTGACGCCGTCGTTGTGCTGCTGGGGGTGAAGATCGCCGGCTCCCCTTCAGGCCGTTTTGTGTTCCCCACTGCCGCCGAGCACCCACTGGTTTCTCTCACTGGGAGTGATTTAGTCACACCTGGCACTCGTTGCCGCCAGTGATCTCCAGTCTCGTTAAAGTGGCCTCTCCTTTCCACTCTCTTCGTTCACTCCCCTTTTCCTGTGACTGCTTCGGCTAAGGCTCCTCCTTGTGCTTTGAACTTTCTTTCTCCTTCCTGTTCTTTCTTACCCCCTTCCCTTTGAGTGTACCGGTTGCGGTGTCCTCTCCGGAGAGACAGTTACCGTGCACCCTCCTCCACCATTCTATCTTTCCGTGCCATCAAGAATATATCATCTCCTAAGGTCTCCTCAGTCGAGAGACACTTACCGCGTGAAGTCCAAACCGAATTTCCTTTCCGAAGAATCTACGTCTTTAAGGCCCTTATCATAAAACCGATCAATGACAGGCGTCTTTCGTTTGCCGCCGTTGCTTTACTGCAGAAAAAGACGTGACTTTCCCTGCTATAGCGTGGCGAGTTAATCACCTTTGCTCCGTTGAACAAGCCGCGTTCTTCCTTCTTTCAAGCCCCTAGACGTCAGGCGGTCGTTGAGAGGTGAATTCCCGTAGCCACACGTTCCAAGGATATGCGCCTTTGTTCATCGTGACGAGTCAGCATAGCCAGCCCGGCGCCGGCTCGAAAAATTTCGGGGGGGGCTTCAGCCCTGTCAGCCCATGCCTGCCTACGCCACTGCTCAGGTGCACTTGCAGGCGGCATACACTTTGTGTTCAAGCAACATGCAGCCGCAATCATCAACATGTCCTGCGGGAAATATCAAAGTATCGCTCAGTGTACAGGTTAAACGTTCTACGACTTCTCACTTTTAGATAAGAAAAGTTCTTTATGCGAAATTCCGAAGGAAGTAATTTGATGGTGTGCCTAAATTATTTATACAATAATAAGACTGAAGCAATTTGACGGACATTTGACGATGTATTTAAAACGTTCTTTATACAGAATTAAGAGGGAAGTATTTATATGTGATGACTAAAAAATTCTTTATACAAAAGTAAGTAGGAAGCCTTTAGACAGTGTAGTTAGAATATTCTTTTTACAAAAGTAAGTAGGGAGCCTTTAGACAGTGTAGTTAGAATATTCTTTATACAGAAGTAAGAGAGAAGTCCTTAGACGTTCTAGCTAAAAAATCCTTTATACAGAAGTAAGTAGTAGGTCTTTAGACGTTCTACGAACAAGTGTTACTACAGTGTAAATGTCTGTAGACTGTCAGTACAGTCAATAGAAAGTTCATAGGTGGTCTACTCAATGTCAACAGGCATTTTTTTAAGGGAACGGATAATTGTAGAGTTTGCCAGGTATGTTGATCTGCTCGGTTTCACTAGAGGTGTAATTCAAGGACCCACATACTGTCCGCTGTGGATAAAGGGTGTCCTACAACCATTAGATGAATGTCGGGGGCGAAATACTGAAGTGTCTCGTGGGATGCAGAAGGAGAAGCTGTAATTCGGTGGGGGAACGCCTGCGATTGGGGTCGTGACATACGTATTCGACCTTGTCAAATACTTCATGGAGGGTATCTTGGATATGTCCAACGGAACTTCCTCACATCTACAGCCTAATATTGTATGGATGAAGCGCGAATCGGAGGTTAGGAATCTTCTTTGGAGCGAAATCTAGAGGTTGCATGGACAAAATGAAAAGGAGGAAAAACAGTGCTGCCCTTTGAGGTGTGCCTGTGCTGCCTAAGTTTACGTGATAAGATTGTTCACTGTCCAATGTGCGGGGGAGAAGGTCCTTCGCGCCAGTGAGTGTACGTCTCTTCTTTGTGTCCGTGTCCCTTTTACACGCTCAACTTACACTACAATGAACAACCAACAAGCCTGCATCGCCACCCATGTTAGGAATAAATCAGCTCCCGACGATGGCGATCGTGATTCGGTTAAGGGAAGGACGGTATTTTACGCAGCCCACGTCGGGAGGACTGATCAGACTTCGTGGACGCGGAGGAAACGGAATGAAAGAGAGAAAGAAGAACACCGTAGGCACTGCGTATGCGCGATTTTACGTACGTCCCGCCTGCTGGTGAGGTAGCTAGACACGGCAGGTTCTGTTGGTGAGCCCGGCTTGGCGATGGCTTCTTCCCTTGCTACTGATTCGGCACATGGTCATGGGTGGCTTCGCATTAGGTCGCATCAGCTGATGCCGCAGGGAAGCGTGGCAAAGCCACGTATTGCCCAGCTGTGGTGTCGGTGTTTCCAAGGCGAAGGCGCGGCTAGTTTCTGGCTGCGTCGATGTGCTATCAAAAGCCTCGTTCCTTCTAAGACTACCATATTGAGCAAATTGCTCAAAAGTATGCCAATATCATTGCAGAACATACGTACTGCAATGATATTGCATATCACACAGCGAAATTTATGTTACGCAAGCACTTTCAATTACAAATGTAGGTTCAAAAGGTTCGGCAGGAGCCGCCCGTAGTGTAGAGGTAGGTGCTTGTTTCTCACGTCGCAGGTGCTTGTTTCTCACCAACAAGCCTGCATTGCAACCCATGTTAGGAATAAATCAGCTCCCGACGATGGTGATCGTGATTGGGTTAAGGGAAGGGCGATTTTTACGCAGCCCACGTCGGGAGGACTGATCAGTCTTCGTGGACGCGGAGGAAACGGAATGAAAGAGAGAAAGAAGAACACCGTAGGCACTGCGTATGCTTGTTTCTCACCAACTCACCTAGCTGTGGTGTCGGTGTTTCCAAGGCAAAGGCGCGGCTAGTTTCTGGCTGCGTTTATTTGCTATCAAAAGCCTCGTTCCTTCTAAGACTACCAGATTGAGCAAAATTGCTCAAAAGTATGCCGAATGGTAGAAGAACATACGCACTGCAATGATATTGCATATCACACAGCGCAATTTATGTTACGCAAGCACTTTCAATTACAAATGTAGGTTCCAAAGGTGCGGCAGGAGCCGCCCGTAGTGTAGAGCTAGGTGCTTGTTTCTCACGTCGAGGGCCCGTGTTCGATAGTCCCTGCTGCTTTGTGAGCCACGTGTTTCTGTGCGCTTGTTCTTTCTATACTTCAATCACAAGTCAGGACAAACGCTCTTCCCTCATTGTTTTAATGGAGGAGCTCTGTTAGGGTGCCGTCCGATGTCAGCCGCGAAGAGAAAAATTTTGGCTTATACGGCAGGCAGTGCAGCATGTAAGGTACGCAGAACTTCAGTCGCCGCTCGTCAGAGTAGCGGGTTCCATCTCCGCGACAGCGAGGCCTAAAGTCATTCGTCTCCATCAGGGCATTCGTATTCGCCACACATTCATATCCTACCGGCGAGCATGCTGAACGCCGACCACGTCCACCGGGAACGCTTAAAGACGAATCGGCGCACCGGCCATGTCGAAATAGGGCCCCTTGGCGTCTGGCGGGCGGAGTATGAGGAGGATGTCGGCTTTGGATCTTGCGGAGCAGGCGCACATCGGATGTGTCATTAGCGGTTCCTACGGAACGCCAGGCGCTCGGAGACGGTTTTAGGGGCGAAGCTCCTTAAAGCGGCACCCGTTCGTCCCTCGTCGTAGTCGTAGTGCGTAACCAGTCTTACGCTTTGACCTCCAAAGTGGTGCCGGTGGGAGATTTCTCCTGTGCGTTGTTGAACAATAAAAAATTCCCAGCGTGCGCGTTAACTAAAAGCCGAATTCTTCTGTCTCTCATTCCCCATTAGCAGCCATTGGCAAGTTCCAGTAGGAAACGTTAGTAGAAGTAGAAGTGTAAGTGTTTGCTAAAAGCCGACTTCTTCTGTCTCTCATTCCCATTAGCAGGCATTGTTTACCTCCAAGGTAGTGCCTGGTGAGATTTCTCCTGTGCGTGATTAAACAATAAAAATTTTGTTCAAAACGCCGTTGATTGATGAAATAAACCAACGAAAGACGCCAGATGTTTTCTAAAAGCAAAACGAAAAGACGCCAGATGTTTCTAAAGCGAAACGAAAAGACGCCAGCTGCTTAACGAAAGACGCCAGGTGTTTTCTAAAGCGATGGTTTTATATTCAAAACCATATCGCGATACAGGTTTGTCAATCGTTTCACGTCAATTTTATCGGGCGAATTAACGGAAGAAATTTCACGGTTTAACCGATGATTACTTCCAGGAGCTTCGCCCAATCTCATCATCATTCACCTCGTGGATCTGCCGTCAATTTTTTTCTTTTGCGCACACCAGAGATATTACTGTCGGCATGAATAGCTTCGCCATTCAAAAGGAAATTCGACTTCTGACATCAAAATCCTGAAAATGTGTCAAAAAATTTCAGCACTTATTTTTTTCAGTTAATACTTAAGATAATAAGGCGAAATGAACGAGAATTGAATTCCCGAGACATTAGCTAACATTGAAAGTTACTTTACCTTTTCACTTTAGTGTCACTTTAAAGAACCTCAGCCAGTAAAATTCCACACCCCTTCACAGGGATGTGTCTCAAAGTCATATGGAGGATGTGCGATGCAAAACCTCTAAATGTAATCAAATATGTTGCTGTCGTACATGCTGAATAATAATACCGTATGTACTCGCCTAGATGCATCGTGTACTGCCTTTGTACAAGTACCATAAGACCACCAAACCTAAGAACTTCCTCTGGTTGGCATATATGGAGTACCAGGTGCGGAGTCTACTAAATGAACTTGATAACATTTTAAAGCTCCAGAAGAAAATTTCCCAATTTTCTTTAAAGGAATTCTTCCTAACAATCCCATCAAATATATTTAATAGTTCTTAGTTTAATAATTTCTTGACAGAAACGAACTGCGCGAAAAACAAGGTCGAGGAAGACACACGCACAAGCGCAGTGCGTGTGTCTTCCTCGTCCGTGTTTTTCGCGCAGTTCGTTTCTGTCATGCATTACCAACTCGCCCAGCGTTCTATCCTTCTAAATTTAATAATTTCCTTGTCTTGTATTTCTAGTGCTCAGTGCGATCTAATTTAGTTTCATATAATTCCTGTTTTTGCTTGCTGCATAGAAACATGTCTGTCAATTCACGACTATATTTGTAAATAAAAGACATAAGTGTGTAATTTTTGTTATCGTTATATTTGTGTAGATAAGGAAATCCGAACAACTAATGCTAGCTTTCTGTAATGTGTTCTTGTGTAACTGTGTAAAATTGTGTACATATTATGTGCGTGTACATAGTCTCAGTGTATTATGGGAGCAAATAAATGTGTGTAACGCTCTGTAGCCTTGTGCTTTTCCTTCCGATTCTGCCAAATATACAAGAGGAAATGAAACCAGCCAACACGAACCAAACGCAGAATAAATGTGAAATATAGAAAATTTTCAGGTTCATATTGCAATTATATTAAAGAGATTTGTCAGCAGAACAACCCATAGACACAGTTGCTCGGTTAAGTCAAGAAATGTTTTAACTGATCTCCTTAACGTGTGATCTTAGATGCGACGGAAAGAGCATATTGCCTAAAGGTTACCGCGTGATTTGAAGAATCACTGACATTAATATTTGTTGCTGGACTAGTCGGTTCACGATCTTCAGTAAAAGCCGTGAGCAGAGATAAAATAACACGACGAAGAAGAATGGACCGAACCACGCGACTAGCGCTAATCTGACGTAAACTTTATGCTGAACCACTTTGCTTCATACATACTCAGCAAAAGAATGGTTCATAAGCACCCTCCACATCATGGTCAAAATAGCGCGTATAACCCGTCATAATGGTTAAGACATCGTATCCAGAAATACAGGGGTGTTCGGGCTTGCAAGGACGAAGGTGAGACTGGCCCGTCGCTGCGTGTTGTTTGCGCAGTTCGTCGAAACTTTGGCAAAGGCTGATGAGTTCCTACACTGTTGCCGGATTTTCGGCCAAGAACATCTGGAAGGCCTCGTCTTCAATGCCCTTTAATATATGACTGGTCCTCTCGATGTCAGCCATTTCAACGTCAACGCAGTTACAGAGAACGACGACATCCGTTACGTAACTTGTAAGTGTCTCACTGCGCTGTTGCGCACAAACACGCAAGCATTGCTCGCCACGAAGCATTGAATGGCGCGACGTCTGAATATTTCCGTGATGTTTGCCTTGAAGGCCGCCTACGTCACAAGATGACATTCATAATTTTAATGGCGCACACTGGCTACGCCACTCAAATTAAAACATACGTTATTCACTTTTTCGGTATCGCCCCAGTGATTGTTAATGCTCACTCGGTCGTTGTCAGCGAGCGAGCCCTCCACGTCATGGTCTTCAGTATTGCTGAATATGGGTGGGTTGCGCCGGCGCGGCGGGACAGGGCAAACCACGGTTGTCGCGGAGGCACCGGGTTGGGGTGGAGGTCGTCTATCTTCAGGGATCATGGAGGCCGGGTGGAGAGTCCGGTTCCTAAGTTTTAGATTTGCTGCCGTACCCAGCACTTCCACCATTTGTGAAGGAGGTTTACTGCACACGTCGAGTAGGAGCGACTATCTACACGTCGGTCCTATGGACCGATGCACGATTCACATTCCTTCACGCGCTGTACAACAGTTGACTTCATATCTGGTGTTTGACACCCCCAAACCACGTAATGATGATGACAGGAGACGTAGTGAACCACTTAAGAAATATCGACCTCATCGGGTTCTTCAACGTGCGCTGGCATCGCACGATCCACGGGCCTCAATGTTTGGCCTTCATCGTAATGCAGCTGCCGAAGCCGGGATTCGATACGTGGACATTCGATCAGCAGCCAAGTGCCATAGCCACTCGACCACCGTGGAGGGGCAGCACAACACCTGTCTTAGGTGTATAAGCGCCACGTTTATAATGTGCTATGCTTCCAGGTATGACGCTTTATAAACGTCGCTCCGTGCATAGGCGACGTAACGCAGCGCCAGGCATGAGGTATTGCAGGATCCCATAGACCTAAACCTCTGAAGGTCTTGCAGAAACATGGTGGTTGTTGGATCTTCGGAAGTAAGCACAAAAGTAAGAAACACCAACTGCATTTAATTAACAAGTATGCGGTCACGCCGGCGCATCGGCATAGCGTAGTCCGACGGCTACATGTGTTGGAGCGGAAGTGAGGCACCGGGCGGCTGGCTCAGGATGCGTGGTGCCCCCTGTCTGGCTGTGCAGCCACCAGTGCCCTAGCAGCTGCCATATCGGCAAATAGATGGCGACAGCTGCTCAAGTCACTACACAACAGTGGTCTTAAACCAAACCCGTCCAGTGAAGCACAGCCGGTCACCATCGCTGACCGCGCTCAGAGTAGTGCACCCAGCAGGCAGCCGGAGGGTGCAGTCGTTCACTGAATAAGGCGATGACGGTGACTCCGACCAGCCAGAACAGACGCGCCGGAAACAGGAGGAAAGGCGGCCGCCAGGAGCAGCCGTCGTGTGGTGGGCAAGGACATCATCTTCGCCGCAAGCGTCAAAAGGCGCCTGCCTGGCATGCCATCCGACTTGCCGTTCTGCTTTTAATTCTTTCTTTGTCCTTATACTACTCGTCCTCGTCTTCTCTTTACAACGTGCCCTCTCTCAAGCACCGCCAGCTTTCTTCCCATGTCCAAAGCTAATGTAAAATTCTTCATCACGAAATTACCTTGCGGACGTCATAGAAGAGCTCCCAACCCCTGATGCACTTCGATGTCGCGTCGTCTTTCTTAGTCATAGCCCTTGCAGTAAACGCCTTCATTCTAGACGTGTCGGTCTCCGTCAGGAACTGCATCCTCGTTTTCATCATCACCGCCTCGGCCATGACCAGCGCCGTCTTCATACTCGACATCCTCATTCGCGTTGTTGGAGCTCATGGAGCCTGGGCTGTGGTCATGCTGCGACTTGCCGAACTGCCGACGCGACTTCTCCCACGAAAAAGGTCCACCCTGAATGCAGCCGTGGACCCAGGTTGGGGAGCCATTCTGGGAGATAGCCACGCCTCCGTCCGCGAACCTCAGTCTCGGCCAGCCCGCCAGTCCAGGGCCGCAGCACTAGCCGCGTCCAGCAGCGTCCATCCAAGTGCTAGGCCCTCACTGCTACGAGCCACCAGCACGCGCCTCGCACTACACCCGCACACTTCGTCGTCCTAAGTCTGTAATCTGTCCGTCGGCGATCCCCGCAATAGATATGAGTTACATGTTCGGCTTCTTAAAATCATGCATTATCTTTTTTTCAGCATACTGGGACACGGTTGTTTTCCGATATACTGTGCCGATTTAAAAATTGAGCCAATAGTTCGAAGCTAAATTTACGTCTATCGAGAAGTAGAAAAGGACATAATATACACATGTAGCGTAATTGATTGGCCTTCCATGCAAAGAGTAGAAAATTCTAATGATGTTTTACAAAAGAAATGAAATTTGAACATTAGGGGAATAAAATTAAGTCGTCAACGTCAGATGGGCAAGCAGCACTTGCTGTTCTCACATGCGAACGTGACCACATGTCGACATCAGTGAACCGGTAGCCAGATCGGCAGAAAATACGCACGTGGGAGCCGAGCAGGTACAAGGCCCAGAGAGCTGTCCACCTGATCGTTCATTCAGCGTGGACAGCGATCAGTGTGAACTATGTTCTGTAACGACGTCGAAGGAATGGCCGTATGAGTAAGATCGAAATTTACTTTGCGCCCAGATTGTGGCCAAGTATTCCTTCTGTTTAAAGGAATAATAATTACTCTCTTTGGTGGAGGTACGCCTTGCATTTTCAACGATGTACTCATTCAATTCGGATATGCGCTCGGCGACTACGACGCTGAGTAAAACATCGCTGGCGCCTTCATGCCCCTCAAGAATAGTAGTATGGTCAAATTGACATAGTAATGGTGGTGGAGTGAGCAGGTGACGCAGTATTGGGAGCACATCGTCCCAAGCTGGCGATCAGGCATGAATCTCTAAGTGTTGGCATAGAAGACGACCCAAAGGGCCGGTAACAAAGCAAATATAGGAGCCGAGACTGAAGAAACTGCGAAGTTATTTAAGGGAGCAATGCCTTGGAAAATCAGCAACCGCACACAGCATGGCGACACCCGGTAGAATGGCGTTTCTGGATACGATATGGGCGAGGATTACCAGCTGACCAACACGAAAACCACATTTATTCAGGTTGAGCTACACTCTTAGCTGAAGGGGGAGTAATGCGAGGGTAGGACAACTTCATTACTCTACCCAGAGTTATTCAACTCTAGGTGGGAGGGATGGGGAGTCAGCCGCGGGGCTTACTCTTCCGTTCAAGGAAGAGTAACATGGTATGCAAGCTCCCTTGCTGCTTATGTAGAGTTAGAAACTCGCGGAACTCCAGCGTCCGTAGCGTGAACAGCGCCCAGTACTCCATCGTTCGCAAATATCGCCGCACAACGATATGCGATTGCAGCGTTGCCGGCCTGGACGTGGCAAGCCTCAACGTACCTTGATATCCTGAATATACACTCCAACAAGAAAAGGTACACGCGACTCTCTGCGAGCGCACCGCGTAAAGATTGTGCGTCGGCGCACGCAGTCGGATCGCGTCTCCGGACGGCCTGCCTGACGCGCACCGATCGGCACCGACAAGAGAAAGCAAGCCAAGAATTCCACCACCGCACTTCTAGTACGCTGTTAAAGACGAGTGCGCGCGCAAGGAGACAAAACAAAAAGCAAAAGCAAACGCAGGCGGGTGGAGAGATATCAACAGAACAGCGAACAGCGCCGGGCGCCGGTGCGAGGGTTCCGTCGGGCGCCAGCCAGTTGCGCCTGTGCCGCTGTGGGTGCCCGAAGCAAGCTCAGCCGTATCGCAGATATCGAAATTATGGCCAGTTGGCTCTGTGAACGCTGCATGAGAATGGTGCTGTTGAGTTGACACACTGTGCGTGTTTTGTGCGGGCAGTCTCACTGTGTTCTCGTCGCTGAACGCGAAGGTTGTGATGTGACGGCAGGGCAACTTATGTCATGCTGCGACAGTGATGGTTTCGCCATGCCGCGACGCGCAACCGTGCAAGCTCGGCCCATTCCGGCGCACCCATGGTAAGTCATGCATTTGTTTTGTTTGTTTGTTGGTCTTTATCGCCGCTGATGCATGTGTACGTGTTGTTCTACACAGCGCGCTGTCTAAGCGAAATTAAAGGCAAAAAAGAGGCGCTAGGCGCATATATAGAAACGACGCGACATAAATGCGCGTTTAGGAACACCCGTGAAGGCAGTACAGGCGTAGGAAGGTCATTCGATCAGCTCACGAAATCGCCCCTTCACTTAAAAAAAAATATTGTGCGATATTATTTCATGCGAGAAGGCTTCAACTTCATGCTTTCGGTGAATGTAAACTTACGCGAAAGACTGCGGCTATCGGAAATAATAATTGCTCGTGTAGTACATGCTGACACCACGATATGATCATGAGGCGCGCAGTAGCGGAGGGCTCGGGAAGTGTTGACCATCCGGTGTTCTTTTGATGTGCACTGATAACGCGCAGTATACGGGCCTCTCGCATTTTCGCCTTTTCGAAAACGCGACCGCCGTGGCCGGGATCTAATCCTCGTCATTCCGATCAGCAACCGATGTGTTTATCACGTCGTCATGTGTTTATATGTGCATGTAACCCATATTTTTAACATTCGCTCAGCCCCGCCACGGTGGTCTAGTGGCTACGGTACTCGGCTGCAGATCCGAAGGTCGCGGGATCGAATCCCGGCCGCGGCGGCTGCATTTCGATGGAGGCGAAATGATGAGGCCCGTGTGCTGTGCGATGTCAGTGCACGTTAAAGAACCCCAGGTGGTCGAAATTTCCGGAGACCTCCACTACGGCGTCTCTCATAATCAGAGCTGGTTTTGGGACGTTAAACCCCACAAAACAAAACAACAAACAACATTCGCTCAGTTCCGATAATCAGTTCTTTTGTTTTTCCCCCTCAGCCGGGCAATATGTCCACATTTGCATATTATTGGCGCCTAGTAACACTGGGGCGGCCTTTGACAAGATGCTCGAGTGCAACATGTGTAACTGCGCGATGGACTTTACTAACATTGCGGACCTTTTTAAAGTGCACATGTAACGTTGTTTCGCGTTTCTTTTCCTTTGTGCATTTCGTATAAATGTGTGTGCCGCACAGCAAATACGAAGCTCACAACAAACTACTTACCAGAATCTCACTGTTAAGTGTAACATGCGTTTAAAAACTAGACTGCTATAAAAGAAGCGAAGTAAGCATTTTCAATGAAGATTTCATTTTTATGTGCACAAAATGTCTAATGAACCTCGTTATTTTGCATCTTTTCCAGGAAGATTTTTCCGGTGAAGCAGCGAGAGTTGCTGGCCCACCACTTTTTCCACAAGATCGATCATGGGAAGGCTTCTCTGTGCCTCACAATGTGCTGGATCAAATTCGCATACCTTTAAGACTACGGATGAACAATGGGACTCGTGTGGTTGGCTATGCACAAACTGCTGGCAAGCATTTGCAAACGCTCCACTGCGGAAAACGTAGCACTTTTTAAAGACCCCTGTGGAAACTCCTCCAATTCAACCTTCATTAAACCCTGACTGCTTCACAGCCTACTCAGCTTTCATTTAAGCTCATGCTACTTACTAATTGGCTCAAATGTAGGCAATACTTAAATTTAAGCACGTCATTGCTTAGGTCAAAGGGGCTTTCCAGCCATGGTGCTTGGTATTCATTTATTTTGAATAGGAAAATAAGGCATGTACAATGTACCGTGACATTAATGTTAAGCACAAGAAAAAAATCCTGCAGGTCCCCCACACTGTGTGAATTGGCGTCATGTGAAGCAGTCTGCAAAGAACTTGCCAATGACGAATTCTTTGTCATTCAGCGAAGTGTTACGGGTAGAATCAAACTCCTTGTGAAAAACGCATGAATACCCACTCAAGATGTATGCTTAACGTGGGCTAACCAGGAACGTTGATGGTATGGTGAATGAGTGATAGCTCATGTTATGATGTAATATTGATACTCACATTAGTCCAAAGCACAAATGTCTATATTGTCAAAGAAAAATGCACTATATGGTGCGTGCGTTGATGTGGTCTCAGAAGCATTGTTTGTTGAGGTATTCCTACGGTATAGAGCAAAGTTGCACAATAGCATACAGACATATATGCATTGCTATGATAGTGGTCATCATACATTAGAAATGCAATTCACATAACGCAAGCACCAATATAAAAACTGCTGGTGCAATGGGCTTATTTACTCTAACCACGCTGGAGGAGCCACCATAGTGGTAGTGTGCCTGCTTGGCACCTTGAGGGCCCGTGTTCAATACCCCCCTACTGCTTCGTAGGCTGTGTGTGCATGTCTGTGTGTGTGTGTGTGTGTTATGTCTGCATTTCAAACGCAAGCTACGAGAAATGGTGTTCGTCTCTTGGTTTAAGAGCGAAGCTGCTTGAGCCGGTTATTCTGTGTCAATCATGAACAGCAAAATGTGTGCTGATCCTGGAAGCAATGCGCCATGCGAGGTGCAGAAAACTTCATGCAACGCTCAGTGTTGTGGGTTCGGTCCCTGCAGCCATGGTGTTTCATATGTCTATTTTAGCTGGTCCTTGATTGACATAGGCCTTATCAAATCCAAGCATCTGTGGCGCATACTCGCATACTGTGGTCCAAGAACTACGGTTGTGAGCTATGCATGATTGCAGTATTGTTAATCATGACATATATGATGAGTATATCAGGTTAGCAATATCAAATATTTGTCATTCATGTTAGTCACATATTTATACCTTACCTCCAAAATGTTGGGGTCTACCAGGCAAATTAGATAGATAGATAGATAGATAGATAGATAGATAGATAGATAGATAGATAGATAGATAGATAGAAACTATGTTCACCAAGAAGTGCTTCACATTTAATAATTCATCTGGTCATAACTCATATCCCCAGCTAGCACGTAAACAGTAGAGTGCACTGATGTAGGCATGCCCATTATTGACAGTGGGATTATAAGTGAGCTGTAGATGTGTATTAGTTAAAGAGTGATGCCTTAGCCTATGTAATTACCATTGTGTGTTTGCAGACTCTATGTACTTTGTGCTTGCCATCTGTTAGAAACGTACGAACACATTGGCGCACTGTTAAGAAATGCATGCACCACCGAGCATCATAGTAACATTCAAACCATATCAATAAACAGTTCTTTCACACTGTTTTACTGCATCAAATTCCTGAGTATTTGTGCTGTATTGTACACATTATTGTTCCATAGGCTCAATGTTCAAATACAGTTTTGTGCATGCTATGAAAATGTATATCTTTGCACTGACATGATAGTTGTTACTGTTTTGATTCCAATAAAATATTAGAACAAACGTTTGTTGTGTTGCTTGTGGTGGGACAAATTTTAATGTATGGGAACTAAAGAATAAAACTTGTGAGTGAAAATAAATTGCTAAAATAGTGATCTGTCATTGTTACTGCTGGAGTTCTACCAGGCAGATTTAACTGGTATTTCTTGCAACACACTGTACGAGAGAAATAGGTGGTGGGAGAGAACAGTGATGTTCAAACAACGACTGGCTGTTCATTTATCAATCGCAGCATAGTTTGATGTGCGTAAGTGTAACACCAACTTAAGCATCAAGTGCATGGAATGCTAAGAATATGTGAGAGTATATGTCAGTGACTTTGAGCTTTGAGGATCTCCGCATCTGTCAGTCAGTCACCTGTGCTTGCTTTGTGAAATCTTCAGTTGCCACAGGCATAGCGTTCTCCTCTGTTGACAACAGAAAATGCACTGCCTGTTTTCTGGAGATGGGTCATTTCACTGAAGAACAGAGTAACAGATTTCTTTTTTCTTAACATTGATCCAACGCCCACATTTCCAACGCCCACATTTGGAAAACAGAAATGCGAAATCCTTGGTTTTAAAGAGGAGACCTGTCTTGCGTAGGCTATGCTTCACCTTGAGGCACGGCACGCCTTGCTCATTCGTTTTCATGGCTACATGCTGTTCAAAAATAGGCGTAATTAGCAAGGAAAATAGCTGTCGCCGATGACCAGATTTAGTAGCTGAGTACAGCACATACGACGACAGCATGTCGCACCAAATAGCGCAATGCGCGCAGGTATATACTGATTGCACAAACAGCTGATCGCCAAGTCGATGTGGAAACGCCGCTGCCAGTGTGTGTAGCGCACGATAGGTCACACGCGTATAAGTTATATATGTTGGTGTAGGACACCTAGTGACGTACGCAACTTTTGTATGCGAATGCGGGTGGTTTTTGAACCGCTAGGAACGCGCTGGTGCCAGTGGACGCGTGGGGCTCACGGTAGCATTAATCAAAATTGCTGAACAGCACATGCCTATGGAATACGCATGCTTGAGTATGACACGCTGAGATACCTTACTTTTACGCAGATGTTTGCTTACATTTAGCGATCGAAACATCTGCGATGCGTAGGGTAGCACGAAATTGAGCACCGATTTATAACGCGGTTGCCGCACGGCACGACGATATGCAGAATAATTCATAGCGCAGTGCTTTGCCGGTGGCTTTCTCACCGCCTCGCAAGTTTTGCATTGACCGAACGGAAACACATGCTCATACCGATCAACTTCGAAGCTCTTAGGTTCAGAAGCAGAGTAGCAATACATTCGGTAGATATATAAGGCCGCGAATAAAGGTACCGCCAGACCGTGGTGTGGTGGCGTGATCGGTAGTGTGTCCGCTTGCTGTACGTGCGTACCCAAGTTCGATTCCCATGTTGTTGCTGGTTATTTTCGTAGTGTTGTATGTTCTTGATTTCTTTGATTTCTGTGTTCTGAAGTGCCCCTGTGATGGTCCGGTATTGTCAATTAGCGTTGGAATGTTTACTTTGGCGGTGGTATCGACGAGTGACATAAGTGCCGTGCGTTCACGAATCTGCTCGCTGTCCGCGTGTACTGGGCCAGTGTGTTTTTTTTTTTTTTCATTCGTGCTTCCGAATCAGCATTGTCTACGATTTCTTTTACACCTTGACGATTAATGAGAGCGTGGCTGCCGCTACGCTGGACCAGCCGCGCCGCATGGCACCGTACGTGTGCTCGGCACTGTTGCCGTGAAGAAAACAACTGATCATAACAGTATTCGCTAATCGTAACGACGTCGAATATTATGTTGTTTCGTTTGAACAGGTAGTGTACTCAATATCCTGAAGGTTTACCAGGCGTTTCCATGGATTCTGCCTATATTTAGTGCTTAATTACACAGAACACCGCTATTTTCACTGGAAATACAGGGGAAGTCGAGACACTCTGAATGCTTTGCGCAATGGGTGTTTATATGCTTAACGTTGTTGTGTTGTGTGTACGTTGTGCATGGATGCATGTTTTATATATGCGATCTCTCGTTTACGCACGTTCTCTTGACGTATTCGCTGTTGCATGGTACGATCGAAAGCTTGGCGCCGCACCATTTTCTATTTTTTTTCGTTACGTCCTTCATGAAAAGAGTGCTTGAACTCCCGCGAAGCATTGCTTCACTCCCCTTCAGCCAGAGTGACAGAACTCTGTGCGAGAGAGTGCGTGCACTCGTGCGAGAGAGTGCGCGCACTCTGTGCTACAGAGAGTGCCGAGCACTCCTGAAAAGAGAGTGAAATATGGGACAGGCGTTTACTCTGCCGAAAGGAGTGCCCAGCACTCTACTGCAGCTAAGAGTGTAGGTCCGGTGTAAGTAAGGCACTCTAACAATTCCTCGGAGGGCACCAATTCGTGCTTTTTAGCTATTCGTGGTGAGCCTAGGTAGCACACCCTTCAGAACGAACGACTCTGAGAACGAGAAACAAGCCCAAATTTATAACTGCGTTTCAATGAAAAAAAAATGTTCTTATACACCGTGTGCGTTATGTCTAAAGTAATGCGACATTATATCGTCTTACTTAATCACACTGACAAAAAACGAAACATACACCGTCATTCTACTCTGCGTAGTCAGTATCACCAAAGTCCGATGTTACAAAAATACGCAGAAAAGGCTTTTGCACATGATCACACACACGCACCAATTACCCTGAATTATTGAAGGCGGTCTTACCGACCTACTAGTATTGTTTTCCTATTACGATCAGTGAGGCCATACTGACACATTGCTCTCCTGAGCGGGCAACTTCAAACGCTTCAGTAATCTATCGCGCCGTCTTATCTCCATGCATGGTCATCACCTTGCTTTTGTAGAGCCCAGACAAGGACCCACGAGAGTCCTTGTTTCGTTTTTAAAGCGAAGCTTTGTACCTCTACCAGCCAAAGGTTCTGTCGTGTCCGTCGTTATAAGCAAAAAACAATCCCGACGAACCGCTCGCGCTCGGCGCGTGCTTCCCGGCGATTTACCTCTCTCACTCTTCCATCTGCTGTCTTGTGAGAGAGAGAGAGAGCGAAAGGCGCGCGTTGCCTATGGAAACGCTCTTTCTTCGATGAACGCTCGACCAGCTCGCACAGAAGGAGAACGCGCCCTTATCCGCGAGAGACGAGCTTGACGCAGGCAGCGTCTTCTAGCGAGCTTCAAAACAAGCTTCAAAGTGATGAGTCAACATGATGGATGATAAGGGCTGCGGGCAAACAACGGAAACAGGCTCGGCGCGGTCCGTAAGATTAGATTGCAGCTGTTGCAAACCTTATGCAGCTGCTTGAAAGAGGGTTGATGTCATTCGAAACCCTTCCAGCCTAGTAACTGCTTCGGTTCATTTCTAGACTACCCCACTATGGGTAGACCACGGAAAGTAAATACGGCTAAGAAGAGCGTGAATATAAGGCTCGGCGGAAAGAACACAATCGTCTCGCTCAACAGCGTCGTAGGCAAAACCCAGCAGTTCTCGCCGTCACCGTGAGGGTGGCGTAAAAAGCTTCGCTTTCCAACCACCTTCACAGGGTGGATTGGCGGGCAATTTTTTTATCGGCGTAATTATGTACGCCGATATAATGTCGATTTATTTTTCACCTGACTCATACTGTCTATGAAAACATCGCGCTGCTGTCCATTAAAATCAATTTATAAGTTTCCGCTTGTGCGTATCGCTCTCTGTGTCCATCATTCTAAAGGGTGCGCAAAATAGCCTCACCATGAATTCCTCGAGGCTGACAATATCGGTGAAAAATTGTGCAACAAATTACTATGTCATCATACGACAATCAGTGACGCACGATCGTATCGATGCATGTTTCGTAATGTATGTTGCGACACTCTTGAGAAATGTTGTCAATCGTGGCCATTAAATTTATATTCGAAATCGACCTGGTAAAGGAGCATTTTATAAAACGTTCAAAAGCAAAATCCATCTAAAATGTCCCTCCAAACTTCATTCCCACATCCTTGAAAGTAAATCCAAAAAAAAATGCGTGGGAAAACCTGTCCCTGCCGAAGCATACCAGGTTTAAAGCCAATCAAAATTAAATGAAGAGGGGTTTTTAAATAATACCCAAAGCGCTAAATTTCGTTAGAAAAGCCGATTGATAAAAGAAAGGATTGGGCAAACGGTAACGAATTGGCGTCCTAAGGGCTGAACGAGCACAGAAACCCGGCTGTGCTTTTAATGACAGATGACAAGCGGCAATGAGGGACAGGGCCGGGCCCTGTGTGCTAGGTTGAGCAACAGATGATATGTATGGGTGATTACAAAGTGATGATGAGGGTGAAAGAAAGAAAAAAAAACACAATACATAGAGTACGAGTGCTCAGTACACAATTCACCAGAGAAAAAAAAAACGGCGAGAAGAATAAAGCAATAACATTCATACGAGGCCGAAAAAGATGGGACAGCGTCCTCCTGCATCAGGATCGGGTGATCCCCACAGCACTGATAGGGCTATTTGCCCCGTGAGTAGCATGAGTTGCCGAAGGCGTTGAAGCATCAGTAGGTTGTACGAATTCCAGGAAGTCTGTTATAGTCGCAGTGATCTCCACGACGACGGACACATGAGCATGGCCATCGAACTTCTTCAGCCCTCTGGAGACCAGGCGAACCTCCCAGGAACGATGCGTCGACCATGATTCTTTAGCAATGACATGGTACTTCGGGGCACGGCGTCACGGTCCTCTCGGTTCGTCTGTAAGCGGGTGCCGATGTGTGTGGGCAGGAGCTCGCTGAGGTTTCCGACCTCGCCAGTACTTGGCCTACAGAGCTTCTCCTGCCCCACATCTCACCAAAGACAGTAATGTGTAGTGTACTTTGTGTCTTGTATGTATGTGCCATCCCATGTGAACCGATGAAAACTTTCACCCGACATCAGGTATTGATTGACTAACGACGCGTACGAGTCTTATGAGGAGGGCCCTGTTCTGGGGTCGCACCAGGAGGGCCTCGTAACGCTTGTTATCAAAATCCTCCCGCGTCTGTAGGCGACCGGTGAGGTGTCTCGTGATGGGGCACTGAAATATGTAATGGTCCACGCCGTCGCAGACCTGCCCGCAAGCGCAATGAGGGTCCCGGATCAAGTTGAATCTGTGGAAATATGACACGAAACGACCATGACCCGTCAATAGGGTTACGAGCGCCCTGTTCGGGGGGAACCACGCAGGTACCTCCGACACTCGCGGGACCCATCGGTACAGGTAGGTGTCCGCGCTGTTCTCCGTCCATTCGCGGGCCCATCGAAGTCTCTCCTGGCGCCTGAGCACCACCCGAACCGCGCGCGGGGTTAACAGGGTCCGGCGTGCCTGCCCCCTCACCGCAGCCCGCGAGGCTAGGAAGTCGGCCAGTTCATTGCCGAACACTCCGGAATGTCCGGGAACGTGATAAAGCCAGATTTTCGCGCGGGCGGCTATGTCGCGCAGGGCGGTCTTGATGGCGTAGACCCGCCCGTCTGCAGTCCGGTCGCTGCTCAACGTCTGCAGTAAGGAGAGACAGTCGGTATAAATTCGGACGTCGGCGGTCACTCGTCTATCGCGTATGAATTGCAGGGCCTCAATCATGGCCGTTACTTCTGCACAATACGCGCTCGTGGCCCGCTCGACTCGGTAACGGCCAGTCGCGGCAACGCGGTCTCCAGGGCCGAGCATAACGTACGCCGCCCCCGCCGCACGATCCGTGTACGACCCGTCCGTATAGACGTGCAGGCCCGGTGCACGAGCCAACCTTCGTGCTCCGTCCCTGGTGAGCCTGCGGTACCCGTAATGCATTCTGGCTGCCGGGTGATCCTGCCAGACATCTACAGGGGGCATTATCTCGTCCGGAGTAAACGAAATGTCTCCGAACAAGACGGGCGTACGTTTGACCACCAGGTCGTACTCGGCATTGGCCCGCTCGAGCTCCAACGCGATGGGTGGCGCATTGAGTAATACGTGCAAGGCCGCCGTGCGAGTGGTGCGGTAAGCTCCCAGAAGTGCCAGCATGGCGGCCCTCTGAATAGAGGCCAGCCGCGACCGGAGGCGGCAATCCGGTCTTGACCTGTCCCACCAAACAGGCGACGCGTACATCACCCCAGGGAGGAACACGCTACGGTATAAGGAGGTTTTCTGCTCAGGTCGTAAGCAACCTCCCTGCATTTGAGCGAGCGCGACGATCTTGCCGACCGTGACCTCCGCCTTCTCCCTGAGGTGATCGGCGGGCTTGAAAAACGAGAGCCTGCCGTCGAAGACCACGCCCAGGACGCGTATGGCATCTTTATACGCTAGACCCCTGTCGCCGCTGGTGGCTCGGATGGGAGGGCGGTTCTTCTCCATGCCGCGGTGTCCGTTGGAGAACAGGAGACAAAACGTCTTTTCCCTGCTAACCGCCACCCTCGCGGCGGCCGCCCATCCGATTATTTGGCCAAATACGCGAGAACCCAGCTCCGCCAGAGCATCCCTGTTCTGGGCCGGGACGACGATGACCGTATCGTCCGCGTACGCCTGCAGCGTGACGCCCGTCGGCAACGGCAGGTCAAGCAAGTCGTGTATCGTAACATTCCACAACATCGGGGAGAGCGGCGAGCCTTGAGGGCTCCCAAGGGAAGGGTGCGCCTCGATCTCCCCGGCGTGCGAAATGAATACAACGGAGCGGTCTCTCAAGAACGTGCGGAGGAGATGGTATAGGTTTGCAGGCACACATCGCTCCCGAAAAAACCGCAGCACCCCTGGATGCCAGACGCTGTCGAATGCACCTTGAAAATCGAGCGCCATCATTACCGCCGGGGTCTTAGCCGCCTTCAACTCGGCGAGGCGTTCCTTCAACCGGACAAGTGCGGACACGGCACTCCTGCCGTGTGTGAAGCCGAACTGATTGGCGTGCACATGGCCGTTCCTCCACATAAAATGGTAGAGACGGCCGTTCAGCAGTCTCTCTAGGACCTTGCCAAAGACGGAATTTACACATATGGGGCGGTACGACGTCGTGCGTTGGGGAGGGCGGTCAGGGCTTTGGGAGGAAAAGGATGCGACCCCTTCGCCAGCACCTGGGGAAGTGACCCAATCTCAACGCGCTATTAAACACATGGATTACGAACGGCGCGTGCGCGTCGAATAAACCCCTCATTAGGCGCGGAGTTATCTCGTCGGGGCCCGGCGACGACCTCGACGGCATCCGCGCGAGTACTGCCCGTACCTCTGCCTCTGTGAAGGGCACGTCGTCGTTGTCCGGCCCATATGGCTCCTCGGCCAGACTGCGCACGGCCGCGTGTTCCGGCAGGTCTTTCCGCGCGTCGTCAACCGCGATCTGTGATCGCAGGAGAAGCGCAGCAGACTCCAGGTGGGTGGTGGTGTATGTTCCGTCTGGCCGCTCCAGGGGCGGCAGTAGCCGGGGCGGGCGCGTTCGTCCAAACGCCTCTCGAAAAGTCTTAGAGTACACGTTTCCCCTGGAGCAGGCGGAGCGACACTCCCTCTCGAATTCATCGCGCGCCTCACTAATGCTCCGGCGGAACCTCGCCAGGGCGGCGCTGTATTCGTGCCTCCACACGGAGCGCATCGAGTCATCCCTCGCCCGCTGGTATCTTCTACGCATGGCGTTTACTCTCTTCCTTTCATTCGCCAGCTCGGGCGTCCACCAGGAGTTCCCCGCTCCCCCCGTCCTGACAGGCCGCCTGTACCGGTCCATGTGGCCGTTAAGCATTCTATAAAATGCGCACAGTACCGACTCGAGGGCCTCCGGCGTGCCGAGCCGCGATCCGACCACCCTGCCGAACCAGGTCTCCCGCGACAGTGCCATTAGGAGCTCCGCCTGCGCGTACCGCGTGAGTCTCTTGCGCGGGGCGACCTCGCGACTCCCGACCCTCACCGTCACGTACTTATGTTCTGAGAACGTGACGTTGTCGCTCACCTGCCACACGTACCCCGCCGCCACGGCCGCCGGCGTCGCCAGGGTGACGTCAATCCAACTGGATGCATATGTGTTCTCGTACGTGGGCGGCGACAGTGGATCGTTAAGTACCATGAGACCTGCGGCAGCGGCGAGCTCCATGACGCGGGCCCCCCGGTCGTCTCCGGCCCTCGGGCCCCACGCACGGTGTTTCGCATTAAAATCGCCCGCCACCACAACATTCGCCGAAGAGGAGCGCGCCAGCATCTCCTCAACGAGCCCGAGGGTGTGCTGCATGGGCTTGCGTGGCGGGGCGTACACGGATATAAGAACGAAATCGAAGTGTCTCGATTGACAAAAGATGGCGACCACCCATTTGGTCACCATCAAAGGGCAGATATCGTACGGGGGCCTATGCAGGATGAAAGCGGTCGCGGGGTCCGCCTCGCACGCGACGCACGCGAAGCCCTCCGGTAGCCTGGGTATCCTGCCCCCGGGACGGTATGGATCACCCACCGCCGCTATGGTGATGTTATTGTCCTTCATGTACTGGCACAGGTTTCCCATGGACAACCTGGCATGGTCCAGGTTAATCTGTACAAACGCGAAGCAGGGCTGCCTCCCTCGTGCTCCCGCAACAGCGCCGCCCTCGCCGTTACGTCTGTCCATAATCCGTTCTATTTCTCATGCGCGCGACCCTCTCCCGCAGCAGAGGGCACGCCTCCGAGCCCGCCGCGTGGCCGGCGGCCTCCAGCCCCGCCCGTCGACACGGTGCACAGGACTCCGCCGCACTCCCCACGTGCACATTACAATTCACACCGACGTGCCCCTCCACGCCGCAACGCGTGCAGACTGCGCGAGACGGCTCGGCCGCGTTCGGGCACGTACTCCTTCCGTGCCCGTAATTAGCGCAAAACGTGCAGAGGGGCACGTGCAGGTCCTCCGCGGCCCTGACCACGGTCCATCCCAGAGACAGCCTCGGACAGGCCATGATGCGACGGAAGGCAGCCGGGTCGACCTCCGCAACGTGGCTCCGGGTCCCCGCCCGCTCCCGGAGGGACACCCTGACTCTGCACGCATCTAGATCGAGTCCGAGAGACGGGTTACGCGCATTTAGCTCCCGGAGGAAGTCCTCAGTCGCGACGTCCGGGTCCACCCCCGAACTTGACACTCACTAGAAAATTCGTAACTAATTAAACTACAAGAATTGCTACCATTTCTGCGTGGATATGAAAAGATAACTAGACTGCACAACAAATTATTATGTGCCATCAAATCGTTGGGAATGAAGATATTCTAAACATACGAAAAAACCCGAAAAGTGAAATTTAATTTGTGTTGCTTGAAAGAAAACTTCATTACGCCAGAACACGCAGTTAAACAGCGAAGCTTGAAGCTACCGCTTAACTTAGGCTCCGATCGGGTAACAGATAATGAGGAACAAATAGGCGCGGGCTGCCATAAAGTACATGGTATTTGACATGCACTTCCTCCTTCAATGGATTCATGCTCCCAGCTCACTACTAAGTAAAGGCGCATGGGTTTGATGGTATAGCATAGTCTTGGCAGTAGAGTAAAGCGGTGGGAAAGAGAAGGGAGGCTGAGGGGGGAATAGTAAAGCACAACATAGTCTTGCATAGTATAAAGACTTCTGATCCCACTCATCGTGGGAATCAGTGTATGCAAAGAAGTCAGCGGGGATATCGCCTATAACAATTTGTGTGGGAGTGACCCAAGTCTCGGAGTAGAATCAAAATCGTTGCGTGAAGCGCATGAGTTCCCACTCATGGCCATGCTTAGCATTGGTTAACCAGGCAAGTCCACAGCGCCGTGGCACCGGAATGGTAGCTAATGATACGACGTAACGTTGACATTCCCCTTAGTGCAGAGCAAAGGCTTCTCTGTAACCTCGGAAAAAAATGCGCGTCGCTGGCAGTAACGGCGCAGTGCTAGACACAGCATAGATGTTCGGTACCTAGCTACTCAAGGGTTTTCCCTTGTTTCTGTGAAGTATTGCGCGTTGAAAGCAGGCAGTGCTGTCTTGGTGGGTAAACCGCTAATCATGGTGAACTGTATTACCTTGCCACTCAGCAGTGATTACCGGCGCGTCATTTAAACGCGCGTTTCAATAGTGGTCTGAGGCTTTGCGAAAAATCATGACAGCTCCCCTAACCTAAAAGCTGGGAGGGTGCGAAGCATGTGGTGATATGCCTGTGTCTCCCACAGGAAACGTCAGTCGCTGCTGATGGGCTTCCTTTAGCGCGGCCACGGCGGCGACGTTAGAACGCCCACAGCCCAGGCGCATTAGTAGAAACTCGATTGGATCACTTTTGACAAGACAACCCTATACATACACTGTCTGTGTTCACTGGATCCAGGATCGTCCCACAAATGCACACACACTGTCTGACTGCACTGCGTCCAGGGTGGGCCCACGAAACTTCTACATACTTTGACAGCGAGAGTCGACAACAAACCTAGGTCCCAAGGTGTTTCGCCCCTATAACCTCGCGAAGCACTCCGAGGCACCGCGCACGATTCTGCATGCGATCTCAGCGCAGAAGTTGATTGATTTGTGGGGTTTAACGTCCCAAAACCAGTTCTGAATATGAGAGATGCCGTAGTGGAGGTCTCCGGAAATTTCGACCACCTGGGGTTCTTTAACGTGCACTGACATCGCACAGCACACGGGCCTCAACATTTTGCCTCCATCGAAATGCAGCCGCCGCAACCAGGATTTGATCCGCGACCTTGGGATCAGCAGCCGAGTACCATAACCACTAGACCACCATGGCGGAGCACCGCAGAAGTTCCCGACGATGATGACTGTGGTTTGTGCAGCCCGTGTTCTGGAGGGCTGCTCAGCGTCTGCTGGGGCGGAGGAAAGACAATGAAAGAGAGAAATGGGAAGAAGGCCATAGCCATTTACGTAGCTTCCGTGTAAAGTGAACTACTTTGACGCGGCTTCTGCACATCTGTGGCATGACGCTTGCTCGGCTTTGCTGACATAACGCGTGCTGTTGCGGTAGCTATAGGCACGGCTGGTTCTGTTTGTGAGCGCGGCTTCTTGGTGTCTTCTTTCTTTGCTACAGCTTCGGCAAATGGGCATGGAGAGCTTCGTGCTAAGTCACTCACACCTCCTGTTGCCGTACCGAGGCAACGAGAGGACAGGTCTTGCGCAGCTGTGGAGTCGGCGTTTTCTAGGCAACGGCGCGGCGAGTCTTCTAGGGGCGAAGCATCTTAGGGTCGAACCTTGTCGTCCCTTGTCCGCCGTAGCACGGCCGGACTCGACTCTTTCTCCTCCGCGTTCCTTACGGCCTTTGCAACGCCACGGGAGTCAATGGAATTTTTTCTGACAAGTCGCTCGATGGCTCGCCGCAAGAGGTCGCTACCACCTCACCGTGTTCGTAGGAGCGAAGGGCGAAGGGCCCGCGCGGGCTGGGTATTGCTGCTGTCATTTTCTTCAGTAGTTGCTGCCAAGTTGGTTCTTTGTTCGACGCTGCTGTCCCGACTGGTGAGATTCTTGTGCGCGCAACGTTCATCAGACTTGCCCGCTGATGTCCACGGCATGAGTGTGGACCCGCTCCCTGCAACCTTGGTCTGCTTTTGTGGACGCGATTACCTCACCAATTCTGCGATTGACGGCGGCGTCTGAAGCAGCGTTCCCTGTGTCGCCGATCCCTCGTGTGCTACCTACTGTGTCCCAGCTTTTGCAGCAGAATATGTGAGCTTTCTCCATGGGATCGTTGCAAGCGCGAAAACGTCGTTTCTTCGTTCTGCCGCAAACGCGATCACTGTAGCGATGGTGTACTGTTGTGTGCCATTTTGCAAATCTCAACAGGGGAAGACGTCGGGTGTTTCCTTTCACCAATTTCCTAGCGATGCGGAACTGTGTTCTAAGTGGCGAAAAAACATTTCTCGTGAAAATCTCGTGATCAGCGACAAGTCCGCATCAACTGTAGTGTGTAGCAAACACTTCAGTGAGAGTGATTATGTTCCCGGATGCCGAATACGGAAGTTGGTTACGGGAGCTGCACCGACCATCTTCGAATTCTACCCGTCCTACATGGTGCCAGCTGCAAAGAGACCGCGGAAGGATCCTGCATATCGTGGCCCTCCAGCTCCTGGGAATTCTCCAAAGCGAAAAGCAGAGTCACTGTTGTCTGCTCTTGAAGATTTTGGTGCCAGGGAGGAGGCAACCGAGGAGAGGCAAAGTGCTTCAACACAAACCAGCAATAACAACGCTCACCGATCTCGTCACTATCTTGTTATGATGAAAAGGCTTCGGGCCCAGGTTGCGTACCAGCGCTTGAAGTGCGCGAGGCTCCTGAGAAAGCTTGCCCTAGACAAAGAAAAGATTAAAGAATACAACGACGACAAACACTATACTGCCGTCAAAAGAATCGTTGCCGATTCCCAGAAAGGTGACAAAAAGGCTGTTTTTATCCGTCACCAGATTGAAGTCTATGACAGTAAACGACCTTGTTATTCCGAATCAGTTGTCAGAGAGTGTGTGATTTGGCGCTTCCTTTCGCCAAAAGGTTATGATCACTCCCGAAAATCTGACCTGTTGACACTGCCGGCGAAGTGTACGCTTCAGAGGTATGTGGGCCCAAGTCCAACGTCTTCAGGTATGAGTCCTGCCATGAAGGAGAGGCTGATCTTTGAGGCCTCGATGCTCAGCAGTAAACAGCACATGGCGTCGTTGATCATAGACGAGGCTGCCATTAAGCCAAAATGTGTGTATGACAGGAAGGCCGACACAGTCTTTGGTCTTAAAGACAAAGCCAGCGACAGTGCGGCAGGAAGCTCTGCAGAGACTCTTGCAAATAGAGTACTGTGCTTTGTTCTGCATGGTGTGGCGAATTCATACAGGATACCATGTGCCTACTACTTTACCAGACAGCTGAGTGGGAGAGACCTGTTTGCCTGGACCAAGGATGTAATCTCTTCTGTGGAATCCTGCGGATTTGTAATTGTCAGAATCGTTACAGATAATTACTCAGCAAATGTCACTATGTTTAAACACATGGAAAGCGGATGTTTGTCTTCAGTGATCCCCCATCCTCACAATTCAGATAGAGTAATTTTCCTGAGTTTTGACCCTTGTCATATCCTCAAAAACATACGAAGCCAGTTCCTGGAACGTGAACTTACAGATGGCACAGAGGTCATTACTGGGAAGTTCGTACAGAAACTTTATGAATTTCAAAAGGACAAAACCGTCAAACTGGCCAGAAACTTGACCAGGAAGCACGTTTACCCGCCGAACTTAGAAAAAGTGAACGTGCTCCGCGCAGTTCAGATATTCTCCCCGCAAGTGACTGCAGCATTGTGTCACCTCCAGGAGAAACGGTGCGGCGACCCAGCCCTTTACAGTTTCAGAGAAGTGAGCCCAACAGTGTTGTTCATGAAGATGATGAAGCAATGGTTCGACGTCCATGACACGGTGTACAATGGGAATGACAACAAGAAGCCCATCTCTGACGAAAACGACCACAGATTACTATGGCTGGAAAAAGATTTCACCTGCTACGTGAGGAATATTCAAGAGGCGTCAATTGCATCAGGAAAGGGCGAATTCACAGATGAAACGTACCAAGCCTTGCTGTTCACCACCAAGGCAACAGTGGAAACAACAAGGTTCCTCTTAGGGAGGGGAATGAAATACGTTCTTACAAGGAACTTTAACAGTGACCCCGTTGAAGCATTCTTCGGACGGCTCAGGTCCATGTGTGGGGGTAACGATGTGCTTGATGCAAGGGCTGTGACAATTGCCCTTGATAACTTTGTCAAAGGCAAGGCCATCCCTCTAAAGGAAATGCAGGAGGCAGATACTCATGCTGAAGAGCTTGCTACAGCTGTACCACAGGAAGTAATTGCACAGCTGGAGAACTTGAAAGGACACTTTTTGAATCCATCCCCCTCAGTGACATACTCCGGTCTGGTGTATGTTGGGGGGCACCTCGTGAAACTCATTAGTGAGTTTGGTTGTGATGCATGTGTGATGATGGTGACGACGACTAACAAAGGGGATCCTTTGTTCACTCTATTGGACGAACAGAACAAAAGTGGACTCCATTACCCGAACCGCATGTTCTTGGCACTTTTGGACAGCATTGTGGCTTTCTTTGAAGCGGCATCGAAGCACCTTCCGCGAACAAAAGTGCATGAAGTGCTGCAACTTCTTGTTGCACCCTACCTTGAACAATCGCCCATCTTGGACTGTCCAGAAGATGTTGGTAATGGTCACAAAAGGCGCACAGCTAATGTGATTGCTGACAAATTTGTCAGACTACTTCTAATGAATTACACAAAAATGTTAACGGAAAAAATGAAAAACCTGTTGGTTATGTGCATAAGCCAACCAGAAAATATTTTAGGATTTAATGTACATAATGTGAAGGTTGTTGGCACCAAAATGTAGAAGAGTGCACTCTATTGATCAGGAAATAAATAGGTTGTACCTGTAAAATTTTTATCTTTCTGGTAGCCTCCCAGTATCTGTAGCTTTCTTATAAATTGAAGTGCATGTACTCAGATAATCATTTTCCCTAAGGAAGCACATGTTTATTCAATAATTGTGCGTGTTGGCTTAACCTTCCCCTTTAATCTTTCCAGCGTCGTCTGCTACAAGCTAGCGGCTTCAAGCAGAGGCTGTAAGCCGTTTCATCCACATCGCATGAGGCTAGGATGTTGACTACCGACACTGAAAATAAACATAAGGCTTTAAAATTCGAGGTAACTTGCGTTCGACAGCCGGAGTTACACACATGTTGCTCGCATGCTGCCTGCCGGGGCGCATCTGTGAACGCGCTTTGCGGAGGCGGCAGCGGTGAGCTAACAGCGCCACCACAGAGTTGCGGCGGCAGGCGGCGGAATCCATCATTGCAAAGGCCGTAAGGAACGCGGAGGAGAAAGAGTCGAGTCCGGCCGTGGCCGTAGCCATATGATTGCAGGGGAGACCGCTAGAGGTGCTGTGGTACATACATGCGAGCGTCCGCTTTGAGTAGAGTCCGCTAGGGGCACTGCGGTGCACAGATGGCAGCGTCCGCTTTGAGGGGAGACTGCTATACTTGGCGACAACTTTCTGTGGCAGCACAGCGAAGGCTACGGAGCCGAAGCGCCAACATTTTAGGGGCGAAGCTCCTCTTAGTCTAACGTTGTCACGCGTCAGGCGTCAGTCGTCAGGCGTAACCCGCGTGCCGGGAGGCACGCGCTCGCCCTCGGCGCGTGCCTCCCGGCGCGTGCCTCTGCTGTCTTGAGAGAGAGAGCGAAAGGCGCGCTTTGGCTATGGAAATGCTCTTTCTTAGAGGAACGCTACCAGCTCGCAAAGAACGAGAACGCGCCCTCACCCGCGAGACAACGTTGGCGCAGGCTGCGTCTCCTAGCGAGTTTCTTGATTGAGAAATACCGACTGCTCGCGTTGGAGAAGCGTTCACCGGCAACCCATATATATATATATATATATATATATATATATATATATATATATATATATATAGGCACTGGATCTTGACATGCAATGAAGTGCTGGTGGGAGATTTCACTTGTGCATAGTTGAACCATGAGGATTCGTAGCGTGCGCGTTAACTAAATTAATCCGGAACTCGGCACGATCTACGAGGAACCTCCCGAGCTTCGCCCACTCATTATCATTCACTCCGTGGATATGCTGTAATTTTTTTAGATGCGAAGCAGCTCTTTGACTAGCCTGTGTAACGCTGTCCCTCCGTCCGTACAAGGCGCAGCAACGCGCTCCCCTTGCCGCAGGTGTTGGAGCGGTGCCAAGTAGGTCACCCCGCAGCTGCGCGTTGACGTCACGCTCCCTCGCAGTGCGCGCGGACGTCACTCTCTCCCTCGCCTGCCGCGCGCTCGCCGCAGCGCCCGCAGCTGTCGCCTGATGATGATGATGATGATGATGGAAACCTGAAGCGCGCCTAACGTACGTGTCACCTCTCACGCTTCACCCTTTCCTCCGCTCGCAACGCTCGAGCGCACATCGAGCGGTGATGATGATGATGATGATGATGATGATTGTCGTTCAGTTAGGAAAGGACGCTAATTTCTGCAGCCCATATAGGGAGCACGGCTAAACGTCCGTGGGGGTGGGGGAAAGGCAATGAAAGAGATAGAGAGAAAGGCCGTAGTGGAGGGCTCCGGAAATTTAGACCACCTGGGGTTCTTTAACGTGCACTAACGCACAGTACACGGGCCTCTGGCATTTTCGCCTACATCGAAAATGCGACCGCCACGGCCGGGATCGAACCCGCGTATTTTGGTTGGCAGCCGAGTACCGTAACCACTACACCACCGTGGCGGACGAGTGGTAATCTTCGATGAACGCTTTACCAGCTCGCAAGGAACAAGAACGCGCCCTCGTCCGCGAGAGACAACGCTGACGCAGGCAGCGTCTGCTAGCGTCAAACTGATGCAAACGCAACACCTAGTGAAACCGATGCAAACGCGGTGTGCACCCCACGTGCTGCTTCGCATCGCCTCATGGTCCCCTTCAGCGGGAGATGGAGTAATTTTTCCTACGCTCTCGCATGTAGTCCACGAACGCTAACTTTTGCGCGATACATAGCGCAACATTAGACATGTGACATAATTTTTTTTACTCGCAAGATTATTTCATTGTAATTTAGGCAGGTTGCCTTTTAATCGAATTTTGTTTTGTGCTCTTTCTAGTTTTCTGCTTTCATTCCATCAGTCATTCCATCAGCCATTCATCTTCGCCACAGATTTATTCCCTAACGGCAAGGCAGCTGAACACTGACCGCTTCCACCAGAAACGCTTAAAGGGGAATCAGGGCACCGGCCATGTCGAAATACAGCCCCCTGGCGTCTGGCGGCCGGAGTATGAGGAGGACGCCGGCTGTAGATACTGCGGAGCAGGTGCACGTCGGATGTACCATTACCGGTTGCTGCGAAACGCGAGGTACTCTGGCGCGGTTTTCTGAGGACACCAGAGATATTACTGCCGGCATGAATGAAGTGTCTGGCATGAATAGCTTCACCACTGAAAAAAAAGGGCTTCCTGACGTCAGGAGGCCCAGAATTCAGCGTGAGTTTCAAAACAAATTTTGACATTTATTTCCTCATTTATTGTTGAAGATAACTCGGCGAAATGAACGATAATGTAATTCTCAAGATACCTATCACTCTAAGCCGCTACACTTTTTCACTTCAGTGCCCCTCAGGCAGTAAAATTCCAGACCCCTTCACAGTCGTGCGTCTCACAATCATATGGAAGTTCTGCAATTCTGCGATGAATTGGCCTGTAATTCTTCAATTCCTTTATGTCTCCTTTCTTGTGGATTAACATTAGCATCTTTCCAACCGCTCGGTACATTACATGTCCTGATACATTTCGTGAAGAGTGATGCAAGTTTTTTCATGTACAATATCCCCTCCGTCTTTGATCAAGTCTGCTGTTATACCATCTTCACCAGCTGCTTTACCGCGGGATATGCCTTTGACAGCTTTTTTACTTCGTCAGAGGTTATACATGGAGTTTCAGTGTCCTCGTCTGATTCTATTTCTATTAATGTTGTATGGTCTGTCTGAGAGCTTTCCCCACGGTTATTCCTACAGCCGACGCCTTAGTTGCCAATCGCCTGTTCTCCACTTTGTTTTGTTCCTGCTTTTGCGTTGAAATCCCCCATGACTACTATCGATGTCATGGGGGATAGGTAGATAGATAGATATAGATATAGATAGATAGATAGATAGATAGATAGATAGATAGATACGATTAAAGTGGCTTAAGTTTGTCAAGAAACAGTTCGCATTTAAGAAGAGAAGAGGGAAGGCGATTAGGTGGATATTATTTCACAATCAGGAATTCATCCACTTATGTGTCTTGTACCCCAGCGAATAGTGTCTAGGGTTGGCAACTAGTCTGCAGAAGGAATAGTTGCAGCAGCACTTTCATAGGTTTGATTAGTTTTTTTGCGGTGTTACGAGAAAATGAAAATTGATGACCATTCCTCTGAAAGAATGCGGATGCCCAGTGTGGCACTGGTGACTGCATGGAACGCGGCACTGACGTAATGTAATGATGTGGCCAGCTCTATATGAAATAACATGTTGTGAACGTGTACTTTAGCATTAAAACCACTGTCGGAAGTCTGCCGCGACATAGTGACCACGACACCGCCATCGAGTTCAGCAGCCCGTTTTCATTAAAACACCCAAACTGGGAAAGCCAGCTATGGAAGAACATTTATCAATCAATCAATCAATTTTATTTCAACATTCATACAATGTCGAGGACCATGAACAAAAAGCCAGCAAGGCTTGCCGTGGTCCATGGCCCCAAATTTTTCGAGGCAGAGACAAAACAACAAATGGAAAAAGCAGTTTAACACAAAAATATAGAAATAATAGAATGGCCAAAATGCATAACTCTAAAAATACATAACTGTGAAAATAAACAGAAAAAAGAAAAACTGAAGATGAACAGAAACATGGAAAATGTTATACCACATACACAATTTTTGGGGGACACAAGATATTTCATTCGAGTGCTTATACAAAACTTATTTATAAGCATAGTACAAAGAGGAAACCGAATTTTTATGGAAGAAAATACACAGAATTATGAGCACTACCACATAGGTGTTTGCACTGACAGACATGTTTATTCTATCATACAATATGAAATCTTATATTATGTTTTCCTTGTTTAAGTGATATGGTAGCCTGTAACGTAACATCTGATAGGTATAATTTGTTCTGGACATCGGTAACTGCCATATTTCGGTGCTCCTTGTATTGGTTGTTTTATGTTTTGGCATTAAATTGGAAATACGTTTTAGGGTGTCGCTGTTTTTTTTAATACTGTTCTTGTAACTTCTTATTAATATATCTTCATAAACGTTGGGCATTGGTACCAGATTCAGTTTTTCCAATAGAGGACTGGTTGGCGTTAAGTAAGGGACATTTCAAATACAACGCACCGCTTTTTTCTGCATTCTACAGAGGGTATTGGTGTTGGTAAGTGTTGGTAAGACTAATGCTCCAGTTGATTAAGTAAAATGCTTGTTTTGTATTTAGCCGTTCGCAAATTTTAATGCATTCACTCCGTGTACGAACTTGGGAAGAATATCTGGACCACGTGGTGGAATCTCAAAAATTCGTCACCAGTGTTCGTCCAACAAAAGAAGCACAACGGCGCTTGCGAGCAATCATCCCTTGTGGTTTTTGTATTAGGCTCCGCAATTTCCATTATAGCCTTGAAACTTAATTTAAGAATGATCGTTGAGCGTTAGCTATTTCGAAATGAAATCTACCCAAACAAGAAATTTAGGATCCAAAGTGTGTTGCCACCAACTTCTGTGTACAGAGTGTGTTTGAAGAAATTCCCCACCACCCTAAAAACGAACGGCTGAAGAGTATAATGCGCGTATCCCTACGTTCAGGACCAGGAGATCATTATTCAGCAAAGCGGAAAATATTCATCTATGTAACTTGATGGGTTCCTCCGCACGTTACTTTTTCCCTATTGAAAATATTGCCAGTATGTGGAATGGTGGAATCCACCATCCATCATCATGGTGGATTATGGTGATGGCACGGTGGCATGGTGGAAGCCAGGACATGGTGGATAGTGTACCATGATGTAAGCTGGGACATGATGGATAGTGTACCATGATGGATGCTGGAACATGATGGAACATAGTGGATGGGCATGATGGTAGGAATGCGGCACGAGACAGCATATGAATATATTTAAGATGTGTCTCGATGGCAAAATAGTGAACAATGCTGTAGATATTTTGAATACATATGTGTAGTACACAACAGTAGTTCTGGAGCTGCTGAGCACAGTTCAGGGGTTTGATGGTAGCCTTTAAAGCATGCACTTTTCTTAATGAGGGTTGAAGAATGCTAGTATACAGTGTGCAAGGGCATTATATCAACCTTAGGATCAAAATTATCTACCAACTTCTCACTAGTATGTTGAAATGCAGTCAAGTTTTATTCATTGCATATTGTGTTGGCAGCTGTCGGCTTTTTTCGCGTGCCTTGGCGGCCAGCCTCCGTAAAATAGCTGCGCAGGTGCTTCCGGATCGCAGCAAGCCTGCTTTCTGCCGATGGTGCTGGTGGAGGTTGTGGATGGCTGCTGGTATACTTCTCCAGGCAGTCTATGAAACAGTGCAAAAATGCCATTGTTTACGCTTTGAAATACAGTACAGGAAGGGGAGAGAGTGCGGCTACAAAGGCGTATATCTGTACAAGGAATGGCTATGAAGTCTTCCTGGATAGAACATGTGATCGGCTGCGGCGAGTAACGAAGCGACAGCATAGCTCTCAATTAACAGCAAAGCGGCACACTTACAACGCCGAGCGATTCTACTACCTTTAAGGCAGTATAATCCTTCGAACTTCCTCAGTTTTGTCCTTTTTAATAGCAGCTAACACATTTTTATACCTGCATAATGACTTTGGATCGCAGTTGTTTGCAGCCCTAAAATGGCAGTTAATGCACGAACGCTTGCGTACATCAGCGATAACCACAGCAATAGGCACGTTTCGCGAGTCATGTAGTTACACGTATAAAAAGCAAGACGATCATGTTCGTGGCGACAATTTTATGCACCCTTTCATGGAATGTTCACGCACGATAGCGCGGGCGGACCAGCACTTCGCAATTGCTGCGACTAAGCTCTGCACACTCATCGTGCACACGCCAATTTAACGCTACCGGCACCGCACTCTGCACCACGCTACTCGATTTCCTTTGCTGTTAAGATTGCACACAACAATGATAGGGCACAAAGCGCAGCATTCACAGCCACCTACCTTAGTTAAGAAACATGCTGATTCCAGTTTGCGTCGTCTGACGGCCTTGAGGCGCTGTGCCGAGCCGCGTCGTTCGTCCGTAGATCGAGAAGCGATGTGCCGACCCTCGATGTGTGCGAACGAGAACGCATTTCCTAGGAACACACATCACGGAACGTAGAAAGCATTCCGGCACTGCTTCTCACTGACCCGCGTACACACTGACAGACGGTGTCGCGACGACTCACGTCCCTCGGCGAATGGATGTCAACAAAGGATCTCCGAGGTGTCGACGCTGCCGGCTGCTGCTTTCTCAGTCTATCGCACACCGCACCTCACACTGGCTCAAGAAGGTCCACTGGAGCTAATGAGCACAACGCTAAACATACACCGAGATGCAGCGCAACCAGAAATCGTCCGTACGAAAACAAATATCGCCACCACGTTGCACACGACAGCCGCAGCGCGCCGCCATGTTTGGAAGAAAAAAAGCAGCAATAGCGCGATGGTGGCGACACCACGGGTTGCGGTTTCGGTTTCAAAATTTCAGACCAATTCTCATGTTTTCAGTGCAAGGAAATACAGAAACAAATGCTCTAAGGCTAAAAACTGCTTACGCAATGCAGTGTTTATTTTACATACTATTCTAAAATTGAAATTTGCCGTATATTATGCAAATGACGTAACTTATGCGAGCTTGCATTTCGCGACGTTTTCCTCGGCCTCGGTCCAACGTGTTCCGCACCACTTCATGTTGCATGTGCAACGCCAGATTGCATCCGCAACAGTACACAGTTGCCCTGTAGCGCATATTCTGTGCATTATCAGCTGCAGCCAAAATGATGTTATTCAGTAATTAATACTGTTGAGCCGTATGTGTGGTGGTCGTACAAATATTGATTGCAACAAGCAAAAAACAAAAAGTAAAAAGAAGAGGAGGACAGCGTAGTAGGCATGGTGCACGCGCAGGAAAAAAATAAAACGAAAAACGAGGAGAGAGACCTTGCTGTGTTTCGTTGTATCTGCCCTCGTTTTTGTTGTTTTTTTCCTGCACTGCACGATTACCTGTATCACCAACTCGGAGACACAGGGCGGTGAGAGAATGACGCACAAGGCGCTCAACAACCAGTGGTTTTATTATTGCTGGATATATTAACAAATGCTTTGCATATAAGACCAACCAATGCATGCACACAGGCTATGTTTTGTAGTTTTTCTGCATTGCATCTTCCATGCGCACAGGCTATGTTTTGTAGTTTTTCTGCACAGATGTTGCATTTTCCTGCGGCAGTAAACCATTGGTTATAATTGTTAGTTCAGCACCTTAATCGCACATCTTGTTCACTCACCGTCTCTTGTCTAGCGCTGTTTGTTAGAACATGATAAGTACCATCCTGCACGTAACTAAGAGTAGCCGTCGTGCAGTACATCCCTGCAGCATTTACCAGCATACTCCCAGTGACCAGTGATATGTGTATAAACGGGGCGCGCACTTCCAGGACAGCTTCTGCCGTCCTCCTATGCAGCACGAGTGCTGGCGCGTGATCTCAACATAGAATGTTGCACATATGCGCTTACCATTACCTTTAGTAAGGGCACACGTTCGCGAAGAGGGAAAGCTCAGCTCGATCGGAATAATGCTGTTTCAGGTGCAATAGGCGTAGAATCTACAACGGCAGTGACGAACAGGCCGGTGCACGCAATTCAAAGAACCGAGTGCCGCATTTCTCGGGCACTCTAAACGTATTCGTTAATCGCGCACCAACTATAGACCCTAAACATTTTACTGCCAATGATTACTACCATCCCAGGTATGCTAACGCAGCCACCTTCTCCCACTACCACCACGCTCGCCATCACTGCAACACCATGCTTCCACCACGCCACCATTTTGCTGTACACAGCCACAAAGTGTGCCACCATGGCACCTTCATTCCTCCACCATGCCACCATCTCGCTGTCCACAACCACTAAGCTTGCCATCATGGCACCTCCGTGACTCCACCACGCCACCGTCTTCCAGCAAGCAGTACAGCATGACACGTTCGCCATCACCACCGTCAGCCACCATTTCCACCAAATGCATCCACTATTCACCACCATGAGCCATCTTTGCCATCACGCTTTCCAGCATATCCGTCATTATTTCCACCATATCCACTAATATTTCCATCTTAACCACCACGAATTCCACCAACCACCAAGAGAGGATTTTCAATAGGGTTGGCGTTCAGTATAAGCTACTGCACTTTATTTTGTGCACGACCTCACTATTTCTCCACCTTCTACGCGGATCCTTATGTTGCACGATGATTGCATATTCCTCCTGATGTTGAGAAATTGTGGGGAGCCGCATGAAGACAGGACTATTGGGCGCGAGGGCCACCACAGGAGATGCTGGCGCTGCGGTCGTTCTGACGTGCAAAGTTGGATCACGTGGTCCCACGATCCCCCCTCGCTCTGCGCCTGCGACCGCGGAGGCCACGAAGCGGACGGGTGACTCGCGTTTTTAACGGTCATTCACCAGCGTTTTTATCTAGAAACATTGTTGCTTCGCGTTCATTTCACGTCCGCGGACGTCTAGGGACCACAATAGTGCGCTCGGAGTTATTGGAAGCGTGGTATTTGCTAACAGACGACTGCAAAGTGAGCCCAGCCAGTATCACTTCTTCCCGTTTTACACTGCAGACGACGACGTGGCCAGCTTCAAACACAGATTCTCCTTCTATCAGCAGCCGCGGGGAGTCATACGGCTTATCGATGAAGGTGTAGATGCTGGACACTGATAGTTTCACTTAAGCATTTAGACCACAATAATTTACACCTTGCAGCGTACTAGTGCATTCAAATGCGTAATCTAATATGTCCGGATCTTGCGCTGTATTTTCGATCAGTATTGGCCCCTTTGTGCAAAATACGGACGGGAGTCGTTCGTTGAAAAATACAGTCATGAACTGGCCCGATCGCGATCGAAAATCCCCGTGTGCCGACCGTCTTGAACACGCGGTAAAAGTAAGCGACAGAAAGGAGAAGCAACGGACAACTGTGCTCCAGGCTAGTGTCCTTGGGGTCATATGTGCGAGAATTTAAAATGTGATCAAGCCACAACGTCCTGATGTGAACACCTGTTCGAAAATAACAAGCTTCAATGAGGCGCGCGCGTGCATATGTCGTGTATACACCTTAAATCATGTGAGAAAGGTCGCGATTGAATACAGCTCTATGCTTGCTGCTTTGCTTTCCACAAAACGAAGGAACCACTCGCATCGCGCTCCATAGGGGTATGTGTGTTGAGCATGAATGAAAATTGGCTAATTCCATTTCTTCGAGTCAACGGCGGTCCCTTTGTTGATGCAAACATACAATGAATGAATTGCACGAGAAACACGTCGCACGCCTTTCTTGCGGCCGAAAGCTATGTGTATTTACCGCAAACACGCGCTGAAACCATCTTGACGCTTACTTTTCATTCGTTTTCATTCATCAAATGCTATCTCACATAAAAAAAAAACAAAAAAAAACAGCGGACCCCGCACGCGCGGTATCCTCGCCTGTGTCCATAGCAGACGACAAGAGCAGTCGACGTGGTGTCTAAAGCTTTGTAATGAAGCTATTCTTTTTCTGGAAGGGTTAATTACCTTATAGTACAATCAATAACGTAGCCACAACAGTATTTTACAGATATCGTCTAGCTGAAATAAACGACAACAACAAGGATGCGACGCGCAAAGCAGCTCCGTGCTAAGCAAGGCAGTGCTGTCGGAGCAATCCAACTTTGCGCGTCACACCGGTTGTTCCGCGTGGCGGCGCCACGGTATGTCCTCGCTCCCAATACTGAACACTCACACTTTACACCTCTTTGTACGTAGACGGAAGCAGGGCGGAGTATGGTGTGTAATATTTTACGGTGGTATTGTGTAGTACTGAGATCACCCGTAAAATAAGTTATTGCCCATCCAATCGGACATCTCTTGAAAGTTACTGAAGCAGCATGTGGTGTACCAGAAAATTTCGAAAGCTTGGCCTTACGGTTCAACTTGCAGCTGTCACTGTATGCCCCAGAAATTATACACGAAACTATCTGTGGAAGAGCGCTCGTATCGAATGCAATGCTGGAGACAAGTGAGTACAGAGAATACATCTACAATAAATGAATTACTCAGTGGAGTGCACTATTTGATTCAGATAATTGATTGATTTCTGGGGTTTTACGTCCCAAACCAGCTTTATGGCAGACGCCGTAGTGGAGAGCTCCGGAAATTTCGACCACCTGGGGTTCTTTAACGTGCACTGACATCGCACAGTACATGGACCTCAACATGTCGCCTCCATTGAAATGGTCGCGGGATGCAGTCCCGCTGCCGGGATGGGATCCCGCGACCCTCGGATAGGCGGCCGAGTACCATAGCCACTAGATAACCGTGGCGGGCAATTCCATTCAGATAATGTACAAATTTATAGAAACGTACGAGAACTAACAGAATTTCGAAATATAATTCTGAGCCTGGCGTGGAACGGAGTGTAAACGATGGTGATACTACATGGGCAAAAAGGTAGATTTCGCTACAAGGCAGGAAGGGCGCTGAGAATTTTCTCTCTAACGCGAGATTGTTGCAATGTACTTACGCATTCCTTCTTGTAAAATACTTTCACGGGAAATATTTTACATACTACAGGGGTTTCTGAAAGAGCACTTGGACTGCATAACGTTATGGCATAACGTTCTGATTATGCTATGAAAAAGAATTTGGACTGTATAGAGGGTCTCGAAGGTTTGGGGGACCCCTTTAGGACGGCTGCAAGCTCTAGGGCACCCTTAGAATACCACGATGGATTACAAGTTCAAAATAAGGGCAATAAAATTCCACCAATTGCCACGTACTGTGGATATCGACGTCATGCGAAGCATTCAGCAAGCAAATTGCCTATGGTAAATCGTTAGGCATTCAGCAATGTGTTAAAAAAATGAACGTCTTCGTGCAAAGTTCCTCAGTAGCTGTATGCTTAACGAGGGATGAACAATAAACTCGGTGGCACCGTGGTGAATGAATCATTGTTCATGGTAGGACGTAAAGTCCACACTCTCGTTAGTCCAAAGTACAGACAACTGCTTTCTCCAACACAAATGCAGACTAAGGTGCGCGCACGTGTCATGAGCGTCGTTCGTTGAAGTATTTCTACGAGGTCGAGCAAAGGTAGGCAAGTGCTTGGCGAATGACAGTAGAACATGTGTATCACATCTGCGTTGCTCAGATAGTGCTTAACACGCATTACAAGAGCACTTAACGTTACACAACTGCGATCCTCCCAACAGCTGGTGCATTACGTTTATTCACTATAATTACCGATTGGGAGGAGCTGCAGTAGCCTAGCGGTAGCGTGCTTGCTTGTAACCTAGGCGGCCCCGGTTCGGTTCCCGTCTTCCGCTTGTAGGCTGCCTCCGGATATTCAGCGCCTTCGCGTGAATGTAAGTGCTTCTTACGTCAACAGTCTCTACATTTCCATCCCATGCTACGACAAGCGGTATGCCTCTGCGGATTTTAAATCACTTCTAATGACACAAAATTATTTTAGTTCACCCGAGATTGCCATTGGCTGCAGAAATTCAAACACCTGTGGCGCATACACGAATACCACGAACAGAGCGCTATGGGTATGAGACACTTGGGATTGCAACGTTGTTTTAAACTCAAAATAATACAATGGAGCTTCGTGCAAAAGATAGATTGTTTACGTTTTTAGGACACAGACGACTCCTTCGACGATTATATACTAACTCGTCATATTCTTCAATGGTGGCCGCAGAGCCCGATGTGAGGATTTGCCTGCAAATTGACGAGTCTTTTTAACAAGAAAAACAACAACACGTCTTTGCTTATGCTTCACGAATGACCGTAGAGTCGGATGCGAAGAGGATATTCCTGAAAATCAACAGGTCATAATAACAAGAACAACACCAATATGAATATGGCCTTCTTTTGCAGACTTGTCCGGATTGTGCTTCGCCTTGTGAATGCCCCGGTATACTGCTTCAAGCACTTGGACAAAGAAAGTGTAGATGATGCAGTTGACATTTCCCGTGTGACGAAAAATAAACGAAGTGGAAAATATCTGAGCTGCCGAGTTTGTTATGTATTTGTTTATTTATCATTATCTCTATTCAGTTATTTATTTATTTATTTATTTATATTGTTAGCCTCGCAGGGGTGAAACTCAGTGGCTTTAGAAATACGAAGTTTGAAATATTGTATATCATTAGATAGCTACAGAACATAGAGCAGTCAGAGAACGTGTGGGTGTTACGATCCCCCAGTGTTTTCTTGCCCCTAGGTCGCCAGGATGGCTCCTTATTCCGTGGGGAGTAGTTCTACTGAATATGTATGACATAAGCCCGAACGCCTGGATGCAGAAGACGACGACGACCAGTGGTTGTTACCCACACTCTCGCGCGCGTTTGCCTGGACCCAGATCTACCTTCCTGCCAGCAGTCTGTAAGACAACGTCGCGGCCTGTTTGAAGACCAACAGCGACATTTTAATATATATATATATATATATATATATATATATATATATATATATATATATATATATATATATATATATATATAATTATCGACGCATGAAGAAAGAGTAATATTATTCGACGTTTCAACCAGGCGTCTGGTCTTCGTCAGAGTGAGTTGGTGCAGGACAAGCAGTGATTTTATATGCGCACATATGTGCTCACTCACGACGGTTTTTGCATATCTATGATGTGTCACTAAAACAGCACGTGGTACGGCATAATTGCACGAGTTTGGATGGCAGCTTGGGGCTTTTCTTGCCTGCTCGCGTATCAGAAGAAGCACATCAATATTCAAATATAAGAAACACACAGCGATACATAAAAACAAATCAGCACAGTGTGGGCGAATAACTAAACAGCGCAAGAGACTGGAGAGATAGATAATGTGTGATATGAAGTGGTGCTGTTAAGAGAGGCAGGTTAGTTTTCCGACGTTTTCATTTCGAGCGGCTGTAACAGTGTTGAACTTGTAGATGAGGAACGATTCGAGTTTCATGTTCGTGGTGGGTCCTGGACCGGATTCTAGTAGTTATGCTCATATTTTCGAGAGGGTGATTTGTCATATTTACGTGCTTGGATACCGGAACGTTGGCTAGTGTCTATTAGTGGGCTTTCTGGTTATTAAATGGATATCGAACCGGTGTGTAATCAAACAGACTGCATTCCAGCATGCAAATAGCGTTGCTGGTATCACACGTGTAGTTGCCTCTGATTTTCAAACTGAAGTTCGATGCAGTACTGGTAGCCATTACGGACGTTGTTGTTTGAACGCATACTTTGCATCGCGGCTTGTTGCATTGGCGGCATCCAAGATGAACAGCGCTGCTAGCTCTGGACAAGGTTAGTACGTTGCTGAGGTTTCTGCCACGGCGGTAAACAACACGTGGGGCTTGATGAAAAATGTTCTTGAGTCGGTCGCTTTGCATGAGAATGTTATGGTGCTTTTTCAAAATTCCCGAGACGTTTGGGAGAGATGCTGAATGCCTTAGTACTAAGTTTATCTGTGAATGGCAAGCAGGCTCTTTTTTCTTCCGGAGGAGCGTCTGGCGGTCATGAACACTTGAGCGTGCAACTGCATCATCGATAAGGTTCGCTGGGTATTTCTGCTTGATCAAGGCGTCGCGCAGGTCAGCACAGTTACGGTCAAAACCGCGGTTGTCCGAACAAATTCGTTTAAAACGAAAACCTTGCCCGTAAGGAATACTGGTCTTCCAGTGCTTAAGATGGCTGCTCTCGAAATGTAAACCCTGAGGCCTGTCACTTGGTTGCGGAAAACATTGCTGTTAAGCTTCCTGTTATTAGAGAACTACTATTGATACTTGCCACTACAAGTATCATTCTTCAGTTCTGTACGCCACTAATCACCAAATATTTGTGTTTACTACAAGTTATGAACTTTCCTTTTTTTTCTTTGTTCAATCGAATTCAAGTGACTGTTGTTAGCAGATAAACATTACTTCTTGTTTGATGATACAAATTTGAATTGTTTACTTCTGTTTATTTTTAATTAGAACTATTACAGTTTCAGTTATGTATACTTTCAATGGGACCCGAACTAGCCTTTGGCTATGGGACCATACAGTTTGTGCTTATTTTTGTATAAGATATGAGTGCAATAAAGATCATTCAATTCAATTAAAATTCAATTTACCGACACTGTCACGTCTAGAAAATTGATGGTGGTTGGAGAATAGGAGTGAGAAAATGATATGCAGTGATGTGCCGTGTTAAAACTAGATATGAGTGCTAGGAGTTCGAGTGCCGCATGGCCAATATATATATATATATATATATATATATGGCGGCGAAATAAATGTTGAGGCCTTTGTTCTGTGCGATGTCAGCGCAAGTTAAAGAACTCCAGGTGGTCGAAATTTCCGGAGACCTCGAACAATCAGTGCTGGTTTTCGGACGTTAAACCCCAGAAATCAAATCAAAGTATATATATATATATATATATATATATATATATATATATATATATATATATATATATATATATATGGTCGTGACACTATATATGAAACACTATATATATATATATATATATAGTGTCGGCCATTGGCATGGTGACTGAACCACTTTCGAGCTATGTTCACAGTCTCATTAAAGGGATTCCCCACCACTTTCCTCATATCTCAAGGACAGTAACCATTTCTTAACTGACATTCTTGATCTATACGTCCCCGACAACGCAATACTTCTTACGCTTGACGTGGCTTCCCTTCCTACTAATATTCCACATGACGATGGCGTTCGGTGGGTCATTAGCGCTTCCGACGAATCTCCTTCAGATAAACACATTGACAGCTCAGCTCTGGCTTCCCTTTTAAAGCTAATCCTGCAACTGAAGAATTTGGAATTGAATGGCACCCACTACGTGCAGGTGAGTGACACGTCGATTGGCACCAAGATGGGACCTAATTATGCCAAAACGTTCATGAACTTACTGGAAAACCGATTTCTTGGCTCATGTGAATTAAAACCATTATACTATAAGAGCGTCATAGACGACATCTTTGTATGGGCGCACGGATAAAGTGAACTTCTGTCCTTCATTGGAAGGTTTAATAACTTTAATCCAACCACCATCCTTTCGCCAGTCTACTCAGCTTCTTCCTTAAACTTTCTCGACATCACGGTGTGCCTTTATGGAACACACTAACGACCAAGCTTTACAGAAAACCGACCCATAGACACCACTGCTGTGAAGAAGAAGAAGAAGAAGCGCGTTTCTGGCCAGCCGCATTGTCAGCGCTCGGCTCGCTCGGCGCGAGCTAGTGGCCGTTGGCGTTTCCCCAGATGGTGCTTCGGGCCACCTCGCTGCTTGCGATCGCTGTTTCGTCGAGCCGCTAATAAACCTCTTCTCAATTGGTGGAAGTGCTGGAGTTCCCCACCACTTCTACAACCTGGAGCTGCGAACACGGACGCTCCCCTCTACCATGAACGACCGCGCAGCTCAAACGGCGCCAGCACCAGATTCCGTGACATGCACCGGGGTGCCTCGACAACTGGACCCCAAGATCTTCAGCGGTGCCGACGACGAAGACGTGGAAGACTGGCTCCCGTCATACTAACGGGTGAGCGCACATAATAAGTGGGACGATCCAGCCAAGTTATGCCACGTCGTCTTTTACCTGGCTGGCGTTGCCCAACTGCGGTTTCATAACCAAGAAGCCGACGTATCGACATGGTCAGTTTTCAAGATGAACTTCGCAGAAGTATTTGGCCGACCTGCTGTGCTCAAGCTACGCGCGGAACAGCGCTTGCGCACCCGAGCACAGCAGACCAACGAGACGTTCACGAGTTATATCGAAGACGTCGTGGACCTCTGCAAACGTGTCCATACTGCCATGCCTGAAGTTGCCAGAATACAGCACATCCTCAAAAGCATTGAGGATGGCGCGTTCCAGATGATCATAGCGCGGAATCCGCGCACCGTTTCGGAAGTCGTCACTCTTCGCCTAAACTTTCATAAGCTAAGGAAACAACGAACCTCCACTCGGCAGCTCCCTCGAAGCAACGACTCGTTGGCAAGTCTCGACACCATGCCTGACCACACCTTATTCCTTCAACAGGTGAGGCACTTCATCCGTGAGGAAGTGGCTCGCCAACTTTCTCTAGTTCCGTTCACTCAGGATCCCACCCCTCACGTTCGAAACTCCCTGCGCAGTTTAATTTGCGAGGAGGTCGCTCAAGTTTTTCCTACGGCGCCTCAGCAGCCATCTTCGACCTCGAATCTCAGCTATGCGCAGAGAGTGCAGGCGGTGGCCACACCTATCACCTATGCGCAGCCGGTAGTGCCCGTGGCCGCTCCACTGACGTATGCGCAGGCCGCGCGTCGACCCCACAGCCACCTTTTTCAACTCAACCCCGAACTCCGCCTCGGGAAGTTCATGCTGCATCTTGGGTCACACCGCACGGTGATCATTGGAGAACGCCAGACAACCATCCCATTTGTTACTTCTGCTGTACGCCAGGACACGCCGCCCGCTTTTTCCATCGTCGCCTCCAGCCATTCAGCGACGCTTATCGGCCGTCCCAATATGGAAGGCAGCCTTATCGCCAATACACCTTCACGAGGCGTAAATCCGTCCCGCTGCCCTTCGCAACGCTTGATGCCACCACCAGTTGTAGCAATATATTCTGCTACAACCCCCTCTGCGCGCCCATCACCTTACTCGTTGGTGAATGTATCGGCTTCGTCGAGTGCCTTGACCCTTCGGCTGTGATCGACGTGCCGGATAACCCACTTCCTCAGCATTCAGATCAACCATCTGAGATTTCACCACTTGAAGAGACATCCCGCGATACGTTCTCAACTGCAACCTCAGATACGCGCACGCCTACCGAATGTGCCGATCTACTAAATCTCCTGCACGAATTTCGAAGTTCCTCCGACGTTTCGCAGCCTCACCTGGGCTGTACCTCGGTTGTGCAACACTGCATTGACACCGGTTCGCATCGACCGCTGCGTAAACCACCATACCGGGTCTCCGCAGTAGAGTGTCGCGTCATTACACATCAGGTGGAGGATATGTTCCGTCATGGGGATATTCAGCCGTCGCAGAGTCCCTGCGCATCTCCTGTTGTGCTTGCTCACAAGAAGGATGGCTCTATTCGGTTTTACGTTGATTACCGCCAGTTAAACAAGGTGCCACTCAAGGACGTCTAGCGCTTGCTGCTAGACGTCCTTGCGTATCACCTTGTTTCAGGCATCATAACATTCCCACGCAGAATGACTGCCTGAAAAACATTTTCGCAGAACCAGCACGCTTAATATACCATCGGCCAAGAAACATGCGCAATTTCCTGACATGGTCTAAAATAGTCCCGCCTATTTATGCCGGTCGCCGTCCTTGCCGCAAGCCACGTGGCAAAGTGTGCATACACATCACCACCTCGCAGTCATTCGAGAGTTCGGCGTAAAATTCTTTTATGAGAATTAAAGGTGATTTCAACTGTAATACCTGCTACTGTGTATACCTGCTTTACTGCTCCACTTGTAAATTTGAGTACATTGTACAAACTGAAACGCCATTTCGAGTACGTTTCAACAATGACAAGACGCATGTCACTGCTCTGCCCAGTCTTCCCCTATCTAAGCACGTCACATACCAGAGTATTCACTCAACACACTAACAGCCGTGTCAGAATTTGGTTTGACATCCCATCATCAAGAGAAGTGCACGAATCATTGCTCATCTACAAATTTAAGGCTGTATCACCTGGCATAAATTAGAGCGCAGCAAATCTCACATTTCTGCCTGGAGTAGCAAGCCAGGCCAATAACCAGGCTAACATCTCCGGTTTCATCAATAAAATATTCTCTCTGTCTCTTTCTCTCTGTCTGTGTAGCGGACTGACATTTCGTCGGTAAAATTAGTCTATGCGCATGACATATAAGATCAATCATAGTTATTTTACATATTTTTATAGTGACATCTCTTTTCTTGGATATATATTTTTATAACTTACACTTGTTTTCTGTTAGACATCACTTCTCGTGGTGTGACACCATTTTTCTGAATGCCGACTTTATGGTTTCACCTCTATTCCGTTAGCTGTTATAGCGCGCTTCTTTTGAACATAAAATTTATCGTTGTTGATTTTTTCATATTTTACACTGGTTATCGTTGTTTTACTCCTGCTTTTCTGTTAATTGGCGATGTTCATTGTTATAGCGGGTTCTTTCAATTCTTATGTCGTATTTTCACTTCCATTATATCATCTCCCATACATTGTCACAGTTGTTATGACATGTGTAACCTTTCCGTACGCACTAGTCGTGTGCCTACGTGTGAAATCTATATGTCATTGCGCACGCTTCACTTTTAGTTAATGTCAACGTTGTCTGTTTATCTGCTCTCAAGTAGTCCTAGTGTAATCAGGATGCACGAGTATTCAGTCGTCCGATATGCATGGGATAGCGATGATACTAGTTACGTGTTTAGGGGCCCCCTCTTATATTCATGCAAATGTAAGTAGCACATTTCCACATGCACTGAAGCGTCTCTACGACTCGATTGCTCCATATTTGAAGCACGCAATAGTGAAACGCAGCCGGTAAATAAAACTTATTTAATGACTCAAAAGGAAACGTCTACACCCGCGGAAACGTCTACACGCGTCTACTGGCGTCTGATCTTCTCCTGCGTCCGCTGGGCTCTCCCCCTTACTACAAACACCCACATACAAAAGAACAGCCACTCACAATGGTACACGTGTCCCCCATTTTATGGCCCAGTTAGGAAGGGGGAACAGTAGACGCTAACGTCGGGCATGCGGTCAATGTTCTCCGGCCACGGTCACGTGGCCGTATGCTAGGCGCGTGGCTTTTCCCAGCGCTCGAAACGCCAAAAGGAGCTGTCCGCGACAGGCACTTAATTTCCTGACAAAGGCCGGACCACCGGAAGAAACGTTGGAAGGTAATAAAGTTATTCCACGTTCATCCGTTCCTTCACTGCTCTGTATATATATATATATATATATATATATATATATATATAAAGCGAAAGTGAAAGGCTCAAGGTCTCGTTTATTTGACAGAAATAACTTGATGAAAGAACAATCATTCAAGCCTAGAGAAACAGGGGAAGTTATTCACATCCAAATTATTGTATCGGAATTTTGCGGTAAGTAGACAGGAATTAAAGTGCACGAAAAGACAAACCTGCCTTGGGTGCGAACCATAATTAGGAATTTGAATAACGTCCGCTTTGTTTTCCTAGGCTTCAATATTTGTTGTTTCGTTAAGTTATTTCTGGCAAATAAACGAGCCCTTCCCCCTCCCTCTCGCTATTTCATAGCTTGGGTCTCGTTACGGCAGATTTGGTGCATTTAGGTAGCATACGATGATGATGATGAAAAACTTTTATTATAGAGAAGGGAGGTACGGGACCAAAGCATGACCCTGCTACATGGTCGGCCTCCCTAGTGCGGGACACCGCATGACGAGGCCCCGCCTCGCGCCCGTCTCACCAGAGCCCGTTGGGACTCTAGCGACGAGCTGTTGAGGAGGGCAGTCTCCCATGCCTCTCGGGAAGGGGTAGGGGAAAGGGGTAGGTGGGGATTTTTCGTACATGCCCGCACCATGTGGAAGATATCGCAGGTCTCCCCACAGTGTGGGCACCGCCCATCTGTGTGGGCACCTGTGGGCACCGCCCATCAGGACAGAGTAGAGTACCTGTCTGCAGGTGCCTTAGAGTTCGCTCGTCCGCCTTACTCAGCCCCTTAGGAGGAGCCGGGAATAGGCGGTGAGTGTCGCGATAATAGGACAAATTCGATGAACCGCAGAAGCGGTGTATTGGCCTCCGAGTCATAAGAGCCAGGGTGAGGAGCCCGGTGGGTAAGCGCTCGTGCGGCCGTGTCAGCGGCCTCATTACCTCGTAAGCCCTGATGTCCAGGAGCCCATACGATGCGTTTCGGGGCTGGATCAGCTAGAGCCCGTTGTAAAATTCGGCTGGCTAAGGGGGATATCTCCCCTGCCAAGTAATGAGCACATGCTTTCCGGGAGTCGGTGATAACTTTTGAATTGAGATCCGCAGCAGCAAGCGCTATAGCGACTTCGTCAGCGCGCTCTGGATTTTGTGCTCGGAAGGAGAGCCCATTGACATGCTTTTCCCGGTGACCTACACAGGCCGTGTAAAATCCCGTGGGTGAAGGCCCTGCGATATCTTCGTAGAATACACCAGGTCGGGAGCCATGTTGCCTCTCAAGCGTCCGAGCCCGCGCCTGTCTTCTGCCTTCGTGCGTGTGCCTATCCATGTTACTGGCAGTGGAGAGACCGAGAGCATATGCCGCCACAGTTCCGGAACACGCTCCGCCTCCTCTGCAGTGCAAGTGTGTTGGATATGTAATCGGTGCAGCAGGCGGCGCCCGGGAGCCGTCTGCACAAGCCGCGTATATTGGTTCATCAGGTGGGCCTCCCGCAACTCCCGGTAGGAGTTGAGCACACCTAACGCCCTGAGTTTGGCATTGGAAGTGGCCATCGGGAGATCTAGAGCCCGTTTAGTAGCCTTACGGATGATGGCATCTATTCTTTCGTCTTCTTGCTTGTTAGTGCGAAAGTATGGGACGTCGTAGAGGATCCGGGTAGTCACGAAGGCATGGGCGAGCCGAAGCGCGTCCCTGTCCCGCAGACCACCCCGCTTGTTGGAAACGCGGTGGATCATGCCCCCAACCTGTAAGCCTTCCCTCTTGAGTTTTGCAATAGTGGAATCCGATCTGAGTCTGTGGTGAATGAAGAAGCCCAGAATCCTGAGCTCTTCCACTCCTCTGATGGGACCCCAGAGAGGGAGATGTGTATGGCTGACTTATCTCTCGGCGTCGCTCTAACGTGCAGAAGCTTGATTTGGTTGGAGCACATTGGAGTCCACAATCGTTGGCATACGCCTCGACTATGGAGGCGGCCCGCTGAAGGCGTTCCTGCATTTCACCAAGGCTCCCTTCAGTGGTCCAGATTGTAATGTCATCGGCATATACTGCGTGTTCCGTGCCTGACACCCTGGCCAATTCGCTTGGAAGGCGCACCATAGCAATGCTGAACAGGAGCGGTGATAAACCGCTCCCTGAGGGGTACCCCATGTTCACATAATGTACGGGCCATATTCCTTGTCTTGTATCCGAAGAAGGTCCTGGCATTTAGAGAGGAAATCTCTGACATATGTAAAGGTCTTAGCCCCGCAATCAGTGGAACTCAAGTTAGCCAGGATTCTGCTGTGTTTAACATTGTCGAAAGCCCCCTTCAGGTCAAGGGCGAGGATGGCTTTGTCATTGTGTTGCATAGTTGTGGGCTGTATGACGTCCCTGTGCAGCTGTAGAAGGACGTTTGTGCAGACATGTATGGGCGAAACCCAAATATGGTGTCTGCCAAGAAGCCCTTGCCCTCAAGGTATGGGGAGAGGTGATCCCGTACCATCATCTCCATAAGCTTGCCCGCGCACGAGGTCAGTGATATGGGACTCAGATTCTCCGTATTCACGGCCTTGCCTGCTTTGGGGATAAATGTCACAAGTGATGTTTTCCATTCGGAAGGGAGTGCACGGCCGTCCCAGATCTGGTTCATATATTCCAATAAATAGAGGTAGGCTGTGTCACGGAGGTTTGCCAACAGCCTCACTGTTATACGGTCCAGCCCCGGAGCCGTACCCCTGCGCATTTTAGCTAAGGCAGCTTTAAGGTCATGCTATACTCAAAATGGGCATCGAGTTGGTGATTAGGCTTACCAGAGTACGTGTACGCCGGCCCAGCCGGGTCCTCCGTACGACAGAGGTATCTGTCGCACAGAGAATCCGCAAGCTGTGCCGGAGTGCCTTGGTACCCTTGCAGAGCTCTTGGAGCTGCTTCTGAGCCTCGCCTCTCGTTTGAGAGGGGTCTATGAGACTGCGAAAGAGACGCCATGTCGCATTCGAGCTCATCTGACGAGCTGCGGCGTCGCAGTGGGCTATCCAGTTTGAATCTGAGAGGTGGGCAGCGTACCCTGCAGCCTGTTCCATGATTTGGGATATGGGGATACGTAATTTGCGATCCGTCTTCTGCTTTTTCCAACCTTTGTTAAGAATCGGCGCGCCTCCCACAAGTGTAGGAGGTGAGTGTCAACTCCGTCCTTCATTGGTTTGAACGGTTTTTTCTGAATGTTGTTTATGTGTTTAGCCCATTCTGCATAGCCTCCAGAAAGTAGTACGTGAGGAATAGTCTCATTGCGAAATTGGGCCCAATCGGTCAGCTTGGCTTGACCGCATTTTTACGAGCTGGCTTTTCCATGAGTGTGATCCGGAGAAGGCAGTGATCACTGCCTAGAGAATCGCGCAAGTTCTCCCAGGTAGCATCCTTAGAATCTTTTACGAGAGAGAGGTCCGGACAAGTGTGACGGGTTACCGAGTTCCGCACACGAGTGGGGTGCACCGGATCCGTGAGTAGCGTGAGGCGAAGGGTGGAGATAAGCTCCGCCATCTTACGTCCTCTGGCCTTCTCGTAGTGATAGCCCCAGTGAAGGCTGGGAGCGCTGAACTCTCCAACGATCGCTAAGGGATCCTTGTCTGCCAACTTGATCGCCCGAAGGAAGATTTCACTAAAGTTACGCGCGGCTTATGCGGGGGGCTGCCTGGGGGACCGGAGCTTTGTCAAGCCGAAGAACTTTCGGCTTTTTCTCCGTTTCTCCATTTTTCACCTTATGTATGAAATGGTGAAAATAAAAGATTTTGATTGATTGATTGATTGATTGATTTAGGATGTGTATTGACGGCTCGCGACATCTGAGAGGCAGTACTCTGTCCATTGTGTACACTTGTTCAGTACTCAAGTTTAAATCGACCTGAATCGCGGTATATGCCTTGTTCACCAGGATGCATGACGAGCCCTCCCCGCCCCCCCTGGAAAGTGTTGCATCCAGAGAATTTAGTGTTCACACCGGGCTCCTGCAAAGCAATCAGGGCAGGCATGTTTCCGAGAGACTCCAAGTAGAGCTTGAGGTGCGGCCGCTTTTTCCAGGCTTTAAAACTCCTGCAGTTCCATTGGATAATCTCAAATATTTGTAGATTTTCATCTTTTTTTGTTAGATCGGCTAACGATCTTTTAGTATTTATTTACGGTGCAGGGGACCGGTCAGGACCTGGAGGCGGGGCAGCCGCTGTGAGAAGCCGCGCCGGCCCACCGGGAGCTGACCCCAAAAAGCTTTCTTCTGCTGCCTGACGGGAGGCCGGCTTGCGTTTAAGCTGTGGAGAGTCGCACTGAGTGGTGTTTTTAATTTGGGTGCTAAGCCAGGGCTCCACGGCTTTAAGGATCGAGTTAGAGACCTGGGCCACAATTTATTTATTTTTACATACTGCAGCCCAATTTGGGCTATCGCGGGTGTGGGTTTTTTATACATCAGCACACACAAGAATACAACTCTTAACAACAAACAAAAATAGAACTCTTAATAAACAAATTCCAAATCAATACATTCATGCAAGAAATCTTCTAAAGGCAATGATCTAGTGGACCCAGGCAATACATTCCATTTTTCTATAGTGTGCGGGAAAAAGCTGAATTTAAATAGGTTAGTATGTGGATGGAATGGTGTCAGGTTGAGCTTGTGGCTATTCCTTGTGGGTTTCAGTTTATCAGGACACAGATATTCGTTAGTTAATGCGTAGTGGGGGGTATTAACAAGAATATGCAGCAACATTAGGCATTCGAGATCGCGTCGCTCGGACAAGGTTTGCAGACCTAGCGTAGCAAGTTGAGAGGAGGGTGAGAAATTCCAGTCGTAACGGCGGAAAATGAAACGGATGGCTTTCTTCTGAAGGGATTCTAGTGTGCTGATGTCCGATTTTTTATGAGGGTTCCATACGGGGCAGGCATATTCGAGGATGGGACGGATGAGCGATTTATACGTTAGCAATTTCGTTTCGTGTGGAGCATCTTTTAATGTACGATTTAGGTAGCCCAGTTTCTTTAAAGCTTTATTGCAAGTGTGTTGTTCGACGTGTTTAGACCAAGACATATTGGGTGTGAAGATGAGGCCTAGGGACTTATATTCGGACACACGTGATAGGGAGTAGCCATTGAAAGAGTAATCAAACAACGAAACGGAGCTGCGTTTACAGAAGGAAAGAGCAACTGTTTTAGAAAAGTTTATGTTCATTTGCCGTGTGTCACACCATCTGCAAAATTGTGCAAAACAATCATTAGGTAAATTGTGGTCATCATTGGTAGTAATTACATTATATAAGACACAGTAATAAGCGTAAAGGCGGATTTTCGCAGACACATAATTGGGTAAATCAGTTATGTACAATAAGAACAAAAGTGGTCCCAGGACCGAACCCTGGGGGACTCCGGATGATACATTCATAACAGACGAGTTTGAAGAATTAAAAGAAACAAACTGAGAATGGTTGTTTAAAAAGCTAGCAATCCAGTCAACTAAGGAATAATTGTTAAGAACAGCGTGAAGTTTCTGCAGAATATTAGAATGTGTAACAGTGTCGAATGCTTTTGAAAAGTCAATGAAAATTGCATCAATTTGGTAACCAGAGTCTAGAGGATGCGAAATGTCGTGAGAAAATTCTACAACCTGGACTGTTGTACTAAAACCTTGGCGAAAACCATGCTGGGCATTAGTTAGGATGTTATTATTTTCAAAAAACCCCATGATATGCTTAAAGAATATGTGTTCTAAAAGTTTACATGATTGAGACGTTAATGAAATCGGGCGATAGTTTAATGGTGACTGCTTGCTGCCAGATTTATGCATAGGAAGAATTTTCACTAACTTCCAAGCTGAAGGAACAGTTGAGGTGCATAAGAACTTTTGAAAAATTACGGTCAAGTAGGGGCTGGTCCACTCACAATATCTAACAAGAAAAATATTAGGAATGCCATTAGGACCAAGAGATTTCTTATTTCCCAAGTGTAAAATTAGGTCCATAACACCGTCGAGAGATACGGAAATGTCACTGACTGACTTATTTGAACCATGGTGAAAGTTAGGGATATCTAAGTTGTCAGTTGTGAATACCGATTGGAAGTATTCATTGAACGCGTTGGAAATGGTTGAGGGGTCACTACAGGGAACATTATTTACAACAACTGTATTTGTGGCAGTTGAGGTGGGTAAAATAGGAGCCCAAAATTTTTTAGGGTTGCTTTTCATTAAATCTTGCAATGTAACTTTGAAATAGAAGTCTTTCGAGGAATTCATTTTGATCCGAAGTTCTTCTTGGGCGAGGTTAAATTCCTGTATTTTAAGGGGGTCACCCTTTCTTTTTAAACGCCTCAGTCTAGCAACCCGACGCGACAGGTGAAGTATATCACGCGATATCCAGGGAAGGTGGGGGTTTTTCTTTTTCGTTTTTAATGGGACGAAGCGCTCAATACAAATTGCCACAGTCTTTTCAAAAGAAGCCACCAAAGAATTCACATCATCGCATTCACTTAGTCATTCGAAATCATCAAAAGAGTCTGACAAAAAATCAAAAACAGACGCGTCGTCGGCTCGTGAAAAATCGACAAATGTAGAATAGACAAAGTGATTGGTACGCAGAGGAACAGAAATTGATACTAGAACGGCCTTGTTGTCTGAAATACCATCAGCAACTTCGCATTCATAACGATTGTCTAAGAGGAAAGGACGAACAAAAACTAAATCTAAATCTGCATCCCCTCGTGTGTTAGTGTCAACAATCTGTTTTAAACAAAAATAGAGTGAGAAGTCTAACAGAACTTTGCTGATTTCTACGTCATAGCCTGTGAGCGATAGAGATGGGCACAAAATACCTGGAGTGTTGAAATCACCCAGGCAGATGAAGCTGGAAGTAGATAAGAAGCGCTCGTGCATGAAAGTTGTTAAAGCAAGCAGCTGATCTATGTTAGATGATGGCGAGCGGTAGATTACGCCAAAAGCTATGGAAATGCTTCCAAAAAAACACCTTGCACCAAACAGATTCGGTAATAGGTGGGCGTCTCTCATAATCAGAACTGGTTTTGGGACGTTAAACCCCACAAATCAATCAATCGGTAATAGGTGGACTGGGTATAACTGAAAATTTAAGATCAGACCGTAAAAATAGTGCACCACCCCCTTCCCTGCCATGACGTCTGTCAGTTCTGACGACTGTAAAACCTGAGGTGTTACTTCGCTATCGTATATTTGTTCATTTAACCAAGTTTCTGTTACGCCAGCTATGTGCGGTGAATGTGCCGTGATAAGTGAAAGAAAATTTGGAAACTTGTTGACTATGCTTCTGGCATTAACATTTAAGATGCGCAAGGGCTCGTTAGGATCATTCCCGAGGCCTCAAGGAACATTAGTAGTGACATTAGAAGCTTTTGCTGGGCGAGTATGAATCCTAATGAGGGTGTTAGTGTCATTGTTCCAGTTGTACCTAACTTGATCTATAAACTCATGATCAAAACTTAAGCGTACAATGGAGGCCTTATCCCGAAAGGGTTGTGATGCTTCCCATAACCTCTTTCTGATTGTTCGTACGCGCGATGAATGCGAAAGTTAGACCCTTTAAGTTTGTAGCCGTTTTTAAGGACAGTTGTATTTTCGCATAGTCTAGCAGCTTTATGATAATGGGACGCGGTCGATCGGCTTGCCTACGTCCAATCCTGGAGTGGGTAACGCAAGCACTTCCCGCAATGTCGGGAAGTGCTTGCGTTAAGGCAGCCGTGAACATGTCCTGAAAGGACTCCCGGACTGCCCACATTATTTGAGTGGGGAGGGCTGCTACGCGCGCCCCTAATTGCTCGGTTTTACGCTCCGGGGACTCGAGGCGACCGATGGGTCCGGTAGTGGAAGCTGGTCCAACTACCGTGTCCGCGTCCTGCCGCGAGACGCTAGTGAGGTGGGATGTGACGGAAGAGCCATCATCCCCGTCGTCTGCCTCGGCTTCCTGCATTGGCTCGGGCGACCCGACCATCTTGGCTTCTAATTCCTGATTCTTGCGCGCAAGAACTTGATTCTGGCGCCTGAGCTCACCTATCTGCTGCTGTAGGGCGGTTTCGGTAGGGGAGGGAGAAGGGGAGGGTCCGGAGACTGCTTCACCCCAACAGCTCACCTGTGTTTGGACGGGTGTCAAGGGCGGGAAGTCCTTGACGAGGACAGGGGGCTCCGATGGGGTCCCAGGCTTTACATTGGTGGAGCGCCCGATGTGGGTCTTCTTGGGTTCAGGCTTATTCGACTCGGCGGCTGGTGCTTTCTCGGGGACGGTCTTGGCAGTCGGAGCCTGTTCGTGCCCCCCCGTTGTCTTCGGCTTGGATCCGCGTGGAGATCGCGGCTTGACCGGCTGCCAGAACCGCCCAGCACAACCGGAAGCTCCAGTCTTGTGGCCGCCGCTGCACAGGAGGCAGCTCGGAATGCATTGGTATTCCGTTGGGCCGTCAGGAGTAGCAGGTACCTGAACGCCGCAGCTTGTGCAGCAGCCAGGCTGCGGTCGCGGGCAAGTATCTGCTCGATGGCCCACTGTGCCACAGAGTGGGGCATGCGGGCACTGTCTTCTTATACAGGCGAACGGGGAGCCGCTCACAGTTGTATAACACCGTCCGTGGCACCTTGCTCCCCGCGAAGGTGATCACCGCAACCGGAGTGTCCCCCAGCTTGCGCACAGACACTGCATTTGGTTCAGCACTGAGTTTGCTTCTCACAGTTTCGGACGTTTCGTCTTGAGAGACATGCACGACGCCCCGACAGAACTCACCGGAGAGTTTGGGATGTCCCCGGAAGGGTAGCTGGCGGCTCTCGACCGGCAGCGTAATGTCCCGGAGTAGTCCACTGATCTGAGCGGGCATACAAGCACGTTTTGATCCCAGATGGGCCAGACTGCAAGTCCCACACTCGCGTCGGCTCCAAGGATGCTGCGGACTGCAGCGCCGGCTTGTCCAGGACCAAACGTGGCCTTGAGGTCGAGCGTCTCACGCGGTTTCAGCACCACTATGATATCGTTTTTTTCGACGCGCGGCGTGTTCTTCGGCCGCCACTGGAGGTTCTTGGCGCGCTGCGAGGTGACGCTCGGCGCGTTCTTGCCTTGTGCTTGCTGAGGGCCAGACGCTTCGTGTTGTTTGGCTGCAGGAGCCCTGGCGTCTCTCGAGGCCACTGCTGGGTTCTTCCTTCCGCGCCAGACGCGAATCATACCCTTGAGGTATTCATCCTCTGTTGGTAGAGGTATCGTGTTTTGAGTGGTATCCATGTGTACGATCTGTAGGGACTCTGGATTGTAGCAGGTTACTTGATTTTGAGCCGCCATATCCAGGGAAACCCCGGGCAGGGCCAGCGCGGCCCTTGCCGCATTTAGGCTTAACTCCGCGGTGGCTTGGCGAGAGCTTCAAGTGACCGAAAAAGAGTCAAAAGGTGGCCCACTTTGACAAGACGTGATGTCTACGGTTGCCGCTGACGTTCTTGGAGACGGTGGTAGAAGGCTTGCAGGAGAACGAGTTGATCTGACGCAAATAAATGCGATTTTTCACGGAGCCGACGTGGTATGCGACCACTCCCGTCGCTCGACGCCAGTGCCCCCCGTAGCATACGAGGGCTTATTGGGCACCCACCAGCCGTCTCACTATAAGATGGCGTTCTGCGTGACGCGTCCCGGCAGAAAGAGTTTGCCACATTCGCCGCCATGGTTATGAGTGGCCCCGACTAACATTCCCAGGATTACATATACATAAATACCCAATAAAGTGGACGGGGCACGACCGCATTTGTAGCTCGGCCGTAGAGCATCGGACGCGTTATCCGAAGGTCGTGGGTTCAGTTTCCACCGAAGGCAGGTTTCTTTTTTCGTCCATTCTGATTCCTCTTTGCTTACCCAAAAATTACGCTAGCATAAATTGGAATTTAAATAACTTCCCCTATGTTTCCCTAGGCTTTATTGTTTATTGTTTCGTTAAGTATATATATATATATATATATATATATATATATATATATATATATATATATATATATATATATATATATACTCATATAAGAGAGAGAGACATCACGATTTTCGAAGGCAGGCTGGTGTATTCCGAGCAGATCTCTTGGTCTTCCTCTCGGTCTAAAGTTCCTCGCGCGAGCACCCGGCCTAGTGCCGCAATGACTTACGAACAACGGAGTTGTGGTGCGCAACCTGTGTGTCGCAGTGATCCTGGGCTGCAATCAAGGTGTATGGCACCGAACCCAAGAAGCTTTCGTGAAATACTTCCCTTCAGTGTGGGACGTAGCTCCGAGTTTCTTAATTTCGAACAGCAACTAGAATACCATGTCCACGAAAAAAAAAACACAAGCATCTGCACGAATTGAAGTATGACGAGTGGGTGAAGCTGGGGATCCTTCTGTGTGACTGTAAATCAACCGTGACATAACCCACTCATGTATTATAAATGAGTGACAACGCGTGTGTATATACACGCGTTGTGATTTAAGCTCCTGGTCTTTATGAGATTCCTGCACTCCCACGTCGTTATCATGCCGAGTTCCGGATTAATTTAGTGAACGCGCACGCTGCGAATGCTCATGGTTCAACTGCGCACAAGAGAATTTGTGCATCCATAGGTAACAAGTGCCGTTCGCTCTCTCACGACAGCAGATGACACTGTCTTGGTGCGCGCCTCCGGGATCGGCCCACACATGCACACACACCGTCTGACTGCGCTCATGATTGCCACTGTCGAAGAGAGAGAGATCGCGTGCCGGGAGGCACGTGCGAGCGCGAGCGTGGCTACGACATTACAACGGGAGACAAGGCTCGACCCTAAGGAGCTTCGCCACCGAAAATCGGCGTCGCTCTTGCCTTGCCGCGTTGTATTGGCTTCTCCGGTCACGTTACCCGTCGGCTCCGCTGTTTGGGCCCCTCTTCACTCGGATAACACCAATAGTTTTGAGGGCGACATTGTAATCGCACCTTTCTCCGCCTCACGACCATGTTCCGGGTTCGTCTGTTCACGAGCTGTCGTATCTTGCTCACGGGGTACTTTCAATACAATCATGGTGAACCTCTCCGATAGTGATTTGGACCTGCTGCAAGGCTTAATTCTAGGAGCGTGCACTACCGTATAACAGCATGACATCCTCGCACGCTGCAACGGACGTATTTTTTGTCTAGAAGTAACCGCCCAATAGACAGGGATGATTTCCACTTAGATCAGGAGTTGAAGAGTTCCCAGAAACATGACATACAGGTGTTGGCTTGAAACTATCGCAGTTGTATAGCAGTACTGCGGTATAGCAGCACTGCAGTACTGCAAACGTACTACGGTACACACGAGAGAGGCTCATATGCTCTATATTGATTTGGGTGCAGCACTGCATGCAACATTGACAAACGAGACTCACAGGACAGGCGCTGACAGATCTTTGCCCTGTTTCTTGCCAGTGTGCACACCTCTTTATGTATAAAGAGTGTACATCACTGGCAGAAAGAGATGATGGACGCAGATGAGCGAACGAGTCGGCACCTCTTATTAGTCTTTTCTTTGTTCATGTCGCGGGTAGAGATGCAACCACCTCAAGATGGGCCATTACCAACTAGCTCAAGCATCAATTCTACTGCAGTTCACATCCTTCAGTACAAAGCAATCCGTGCCGACTATCCTTGGTAGAACGAGCAGAAATTGCAAGCCAAGTTGGAGACATGATCGAACGCGGTGTTAATTCTCCCTCATTCAGTCCATAGCCTCCGCCCGTGGTATTTGCGTAGAAGTAACACGGTACTACTTGTTTATGCATGGACTACCACCGACTGAAGAGCGTGACTAAACCAGACGCATGTCCGCTTCCTCGTCTCGGCGAATCCTGGGGCTATAGGCACGGGTCCGAATTCTTTACTACATTGGATCTACTGTTCAGATAATGGAAAGAGGAGCTTGATCATAGAGATTCAGATAAGTGCGCTTCATAACAGCCGATGGCAGTTATCAATTATACCGCCTTACTTTGGACCTTCGCAACGCTCTTGAGACATTTCTTGGTGTATAGACCGCATTCTCGGTAACATAAAATAGAGCACTGCTATCGTATGCTCAAAAGACATCAGCTTTTATGCTCCAAACATTTACCACCGCCAAAAAGCATTAAAGGTCCTCTTGAATCCTTTACAAAAGGCAAGCCTCCATATCGGGCGTCCTAAAAGTATTTTGGCATTTAGGAAGTCACTTATTTGTTCCATGTCGTGAGTGCTCGCGGCTACAGTCCTGTACCTTCTAAAGTGAGTGCCCTAGCCAACATTCCACCGACTCGCCCTCGGAAGGAGGTTAGAGTGCTTATTTTGGATAGCATACACCCGCTATACAATCTTAGGGGCAGCTTCTTACAGACAGTTTATTCTGCTCATGGATATGAGCTGCTGTTGCCTAGTGGCTAGCATAACCGACTTATCGGTCAGTGTTTTCCTCTCGCACGCTACGGCCCTAAACCCCATTTTCGCGAATCACCCTACCTCACCGTAGACAGCTCTGCTCAGCGAGTTTTCCGAGATTACCACAAAGTCTCTGATAGATAAGACTGCGCACACTGTGACCCATTGCATTGTTACCAGAGGGCCACCTTTTCACTGCAGCCCTCTCCAGCTAGGTCCTGATAAACTTCGAGGTGCTCGCATTGACTTCGAGCATATTGTAACGGGGAGAATAGCAGATGGTGGATGAAGAAGAGGACGAGAAAGTGGCTTGCGCCATTGCACCATCTCCGTGGGTATCTACCTTGGCGATCCCTCATCCCCGCTGACCGTCATTTCTAAAATAACATCCGTCACCTATAACAGTCAGTGGTGGAGGCGCTGGGTACCCCGACCACAACGAAACACGGACAACACGGTTCCCCAACCACCTGATCTGCGTCCAAGCCGCCGCATTGCTAGATCGCCTCCGTCGACCCCGATGTCCGAGATGTCCCTCACCGAAGCCAACAGACGGAACGAGCCAGCAGCACCTTCGCCCTGAACGGTGGCTGGCCCTTGGCCACGCCAGCACTTGGTTGATCCCCGCATGTTCGGAGGAAAGCCCGGTGAGGACGTGGACGAATGGCTGAACCACTACGAAAGGGTGAGCAAGCACTATTGTTTGGGCAGGCAGAGCAGCGCGGCTCGCAAAAGTTGTATTTTTCTTTACCGAGACGGCGCTCATGTGGTTCGACAATCACGAAGAGGCCTTGACAAAATGGGACCGTTTCATGTCCGATATCAAGGAGCGCTTCGGTGATTCTGTCGCAAGGAAGAAGCACGTGGAGCAGACGCTCTTCAAAGAGCTCAGTTGCCAGGCGAAACCAGCACAACTTATACAGAAACCATACTGAAGCTCTGCAGAATGGCCAGTCCTCGAATGACAGAAGAGGACAAAGTCGGACATTTGTTGAAGGGAATCGCGGAGGACGTATATAATTTTCTCATCGGCAAGGAGAGACTTAGCTCAGTGGCCGACGTAATATGTCATTGCCGCACCTTCGAGGCCCTCAAACTGCGCCGCATAACACCAAAGTTTGGCAGGCTGACAAATGTAACTGCTGCTAGCATCGACTGTTGCTAGCATCGAGGACGACACGTCTTCGGCCAATCTCGCGAATACGATAAGACAGATTGTTAGAGAGGAGTTAAGTCGCTGCGCGGAATTGAACAACGACTTCCGTGATGTCCAACTGTCGCATTTTCCGTCACCAGCTCCTCGAGATCTGTCTATTGCTGCGACAACTGTCGGACAGCAGCACTCGAGAAGGCCTGTATGGACGCAACACAACTACCACCCAGAGGAGGATAACGATTGTGCTGCAGGGTATCCCCGTCATGCAGCCTACTTGGAGCCACGGACATACCCTGCCTACCCGAACGTAAGCCGCGAATCTCCGGTGTGTTACACTTGCGGTATCACGGGGCATATCTCTAGATTCTGTCCCCACCGTCGCCGGTCGCCGCGGTGGTACGAACCCCAACCACAACCAACGTCCTATGGAACCGAACGTCGCAACTATGACCACTCCTGGCCTCCCTGCTCATTTGCTCCACCGGTGAATTTCCGCAACAAATCTTCACGACAGAATCCCCGCCGCGATTCCCCCGTCTCCGACCGCAGTTTGACTCGGCTGCCTTCACGCCAACGTCGGTCTCCTTCGCCGAGGCGGTGTCCATTCTCACCACCAACTTCGGGAAATTAGGCTGCGCGACCGATGGGGGTGAGGTCGGCAGACACGATTCGACACAGATACCTCTGCCCGTTACTATGCTGCGGAACAAAGTGAAAGTGGTTATTGATGGTGTACGTGCTATGGCCTTGGTGGACACCGGGTCAATGATATCGGTTATGAGCCTGACGTTCAAGAACCGTCTTCGACGTAAAGTGATGTTCTCCCTCGACAAGCTTACTAAATTCCGTGGAGTAGGCGGCGAAATGCTGCGCCCCCTTGGTGTTTGTGTTATGAACGTTCTGTTGGCGGATAAGTGTTATTTGACCAAATTTGTTATTTTGGACCGGTGCAAACATTACGTTATCCTGGGGATAGACTTTCTACAAACCTGCTGGGCCTCTGTTAATTGCGGTGCCGGTGAGCTTTCGGTAAACAGCGGAAGCCCAGGAATCGTTGCATGTCCAGAAAAGCTACTTCCACGATTTGTGGACGAACGACATGAAGAGCAGATGACATTTGCTGCTGATGATGACGTGAGGTTGCCTCCATGGTCATTCGCATCGCTATCGGTAGTCGCTTCTTCCTATACGGATGTTTCATCTGACGCTGTTGTGCAACCACTTGGTGATTCTTGTCGGAAGAAAGACCTACTGGTGCCTAGGAGCATTGTATCGGTGATTAATGGCTCCACATCGTTGTGGGCAATAAACTGCTCTGCTGTGCCTGTGCATGTTCCTAAACACATGAAGATTGCTGTCTTTGATAACGTCACGAGCAGTTGAACAATGGCCACAGGGGACGAGAAGAATTCCACTAAAGTACGAGCCACCGGCGCCTTCGAAGAGGAAATTATAGGCATGGTCAGCAAGTCGTTGTCATGTCGTGAACGTAACACGTTAGCACAGGTGCTATCCGAGCATACTTCGGTGTTTGGCTTCTCCCAAGATCAGCGCCGCACGACTATTCCATCCTTGCGTGCCCGTCATCGATTTCACACCGGATCGGCACATCCCATCCGGCATAAGCCTTACCGAGTGTTGTCCTCGGAGCACAAGTTTATACGGGAGCAAGTACAAGAAATGCTTATGAAAAACGTAATACAAGAATCGTCAAGTCCGTGGGCCGCACCAGTTATTCTGGCGCAGAAAAATGATGGCTCATGGAGATGTTGTGTCGATTACAGACGCCTAAATGCGATAACAAAGAAGGACATGTACCTGCTTCCGCGAATTGACTATGTGATAGACTGTCTGCACTCTGCCTCCTACTTTTCGTCCCTCGATGTACGTTCCGGCTATTGGCAGATACCTATGGATCCCGCTGATAAAGAGAAGACTGCTTTTGTTACACCGGATGGTTTATCCGAATTTAACGTTATGGCCTAGCTACGTTCGAGAGATTCATGGACATAATTCTTCGCGGGCTCAAGTGGGAGATATGCCTTTGTTATCTTGACTACGTCGTTATTTTCGGCCGCACTTTTGAAGAGCATAACGAGCGCCTCAGCCTGGTTCTGGAATGCATGGAAAAAGCTGGTTTGATTCTTAACTCCAGAAAGTGTAAGTTCGGGGAACGACAGACATTAGTTCTAGGTCATCTGGTCGACAAAGACGGAGTCAGACCTGACCCCCGCAAGATTGAAGCGGTCAGCGCATTCAAGCCTCCACCGTCAGCTCGAGAGCTCCGTAGTTTCCTGGGCCTTTGCTCTTACTTCAGGCGTTTTGTGCCAAGATTCGCCGATATTGTGCATCCGTTGACGCGTCTGTTGCAGAAGGATGTACAGTTCCAGTGGACACCAGAATGTGAGCCATCGTTCCGTGAACTCGTTTCTACTTACGTCACACCCCATCCTGCGTCACTTCGATCCTTGTTCTCCTACCGAGATCCATACAGACGCAAGCGGGGTAGGCATCGAAGCAGTGCTCCTACAAAAGCGAGATGGCGCGGAACATGTCGTTGCTTACGCGAGTCGCTGCTTGAGTAATTCTGAGCGAAATTACACTGTCACTGAACAGGAGTGCTGTTTTCGCTGTTCAGAAATTTCGCTGTTACATCTACGGCCGCTCATTCAAGATAGTTACCGATCATCACTCATTATGCTGGCTTGTCAGTCTCCGAGATCCTTCTGGTCGTCTCGCACGGTGGGCCTTACGACTTCAGGAGTATGACTTCGTGGTGACGTATAGGAGCGGCCGCCGCCATGCTGATGCTGATTGTCTCTCCCGCTTACGACTTCCAACGACCCATTCTGAGGAGGACACTTTCGACGACTGCCTGGGAGTTATTACACCCGAGTTTCCCGATGTGACCGTATTCCGACAGGAGCAGCGTAACGACGTCAGTTTGGAACCTCTCTTCGTCGCGGCGCGCAATCCGAAAGCCAGTGGTGCTTTTTCCATACGTGACGGCTTGCACAAAGCTAACCGCTCTGCAAGTGGCGCTCGCTTTCTTCTTGTTGTCCCGGAGAGCCTCCATACTGCTGTGTTACGTGCGATGCATGAGGACCCAACATCCGGTCATCTTGGGCTCGCCCGCACCCTGCAGTGGGTTCAGGAGCGCTTTTACTGGCCTCGCATGCGTCAGACAACAAAGCAATATGTGGCCAGTTGCGACCAATGTCAACGTCGCAAAAGACCTTCAACCGCTTCCCCAGGCCATGTGCAACCGCTCATTCCGCCTCATGCACCTTTCGAACAAGTCGGCGTGGACCTGCTGGGCCCATTCCCACGGTCACCAAATAACAACCGATGGATCATCGTTTGTGTGGACCACCTTACACGCTACACAGAGAGCGCGGCAGTACCGTCATCTACCGCTGCTTGCGCAGCATCTTTCTTGTTGCGTTATGTCGTCTTACGCCATGGCCCACCTCGCGTGATCATAGGCGACCGTGGTCGTCAGTTCGTGGCGGACACTGTTGAGGAAATGCTTCGACTATGTGGAACGCAATTTTGACACTCCACGCCGTATCATCCGCAGTGCAACGGTCTTGTTGAACGTACAAACCGAACCCTGACGAACATGATATCCATGTACGTGTCATCTGATCACAAGAACTGGGATGATGTGCTACCATTTATACCATAAGCCTACAACACTGCGAAGCTTGAGACAACAGACTACAGCCCTTTTTATTTGCTCTACGCCAGGTCACCGCAGAGCTTCCTTGACACTGTTCTGCCGTTTTCTTAGACACAGAAGATTCAGTAGCCAAGACACTTTGCCTTGCCGAGGAAGCCCGTCGGGCCTGCCGAGGAAGCCCGTGCCTTGCCGAGAAAGCCCGGCGCATCCGAACGTTGGCATCTCAAAGCCGCTCGAAGCAACGATATGACAGCACCCATCAAGAGGTTTCGTTTGAAAAGGGTGACCTAGTGCTGCTATGGACCCCACAGCGCAGGCGTGGCTCGTGCAGCAAGCTTCTATCATATTATGTCGGCACGTCCGTTGTGCTAGATCGCCTGAGTGATCTAACGTACGTGCTTGCACGGCTATTGTCTAAAGACAGGCGCTCCAGGAAAACGCAACTCGCTCACGTTGCACGTCTCAAACGTAACTATCCCACCACAGGACAATGACTCTCCTGGTGGGCTTCGTCTGCGAAACGGGGATTGCAACGGGGAGAATAGAAGATAGTGGATGAAGAAGAGGACGACGAAGTGGATTGCACCATTGCACCATCTCCGTGGCTATCTACCTTGGCGACCCCTCATCTCGCTGACCGTCATTTGTAAATAAACATCCCTCACCCGTAACAATATTACATTTGACTACCATTCGTCTGTCATCTAGCTCGTGGTCATCGGTGCTTCCCATGGTTCCCAAGATCAATGACTGGTGGGCCTGTGGTTATTACTGTCACCTCTCCCGATGGACACAGATTGCGCAATATTCAGGACATCACTGTCTCTTTAATATGCACAACAATGTACTCAAATATTGATCTCGTCAAGGCTTATGAACAGATCCGCGTTGAGCCTTCCGACATCCCAAAAGCTGCTAAGACTTGTTCATTTCACCTTCTTGAGTATTTAAGAATGCCTTTCTGTTTGCGAAACATAGGTTAGACATGTCAACGTCTCATAGACGAAGTCACCGGAAGATTACCGCTCTGTTTGGCCTATATTACAACCTTCTCGTCGCCAGCAAGAGCGTTGAAACACACAGCGCGCATCTACGTGAACTTTTCACTCGACTGCGTGATTACGACGGCATCATCAATGCGGAAAAGTGCCAGTTTGCGGTCTCGGATATAGCCTTCCTTGTACGTCTGACCACGAAATAAGACATCACTCCTGTACCTGATAATGTGCAGGCTATCATCGCCTAACCCTCACCAACGTCCAAACTGCGACGTTTTCTCGGATTCGTCAATTTTCACCATGGTTTCATCTCGGCATGCTCTACACTGCTGCAGCCTCGGAAATGACTACTCTCCAGTTCGAAATCTAAGCCGGTCGCACTTCCCTGGGATACGGTCTCTGATCAAGCTTTCGCCGCCGTTAAGACCTAACTAGCCGAAGCCACCATCCTGCATCATCCTTCCCCTACTCCTCCAACTAGCCTTGTGGTAGACGCGTTATCAGAAGTAGTTGGAGCCCCTCTTCATCAATGGGTCAATGGGACGTAGGCTTCCATCTTTTTTTCGAAAGTTACGTGGCACTGAACGACGATACAATACTTTGTGGCAGGAGCACCTCGCGACCTACCTTAAGTTGACGCATTTCAAGTACTTCCTTGAAGTGCGGCAATTTGCCATTCTTACCGACCACAAGCCACTTGCTGCTGCTTTACGTTCCTGCAGTGGCCCGCACACTCCTAGACAGCAGCAGAACCTTGCTTTTATTTGTTAATTGTTTAGTGCAGCGGACGCTTTCAGTCGCGCTTCAATCAGCGCCACGACATACACCATCGCCCTCCCCATGATTGCGCTTTCCCGAGTAAAAAACTCGCGAAAGCACAATCATTGAATGAGGACCTTCCACGACTCCGATCCTCTAGATCTCTCCGAGTGGAGCAAGTTAACATTCCCGACCATGACGTCACGCTATGGCACGATGTTTCATACAAATGCAATCGTGTCTAGTTTCCTTCTGATCAACGTCGTGCTATTTTTGATACGCTGCGCTCAATATGGTGCCCAGGCCTACGAGCCACGCAACACCTGGGTATCACGCGCAACACCGCGCATACACTCTCACATTCGTTACTGAGTTCGCATTTGCACAGCGTGTCAGTGTGTCAAGCTAAAATGACACACCAAGCCTCCGTGGGCGAAATTCCCTTTCCCTCATGCAAGTTTCGCCATCATTAATTTGGGCATCGTCGCACATTTGCCACCATGCCTTAGTTATATGTACCTGCATACGTGTATACACAGGTACACAAGGTGGCCTGAAGCAGCTCAGACAAAGGATCAATGCTTCTGGTCCACAGAATACGCCTACCTCATGCCTGCTGCTCTAGTTATCCAAGAGAAATTTCTCCATCAACGTGATGCTCGGTATAAGGTGAACTTGTAGTAAGACAATAACCATGACCTCCAAAAGGTATGCTTAAGTATTCAGTTGCGTTGGACGCTTTCACTGATTTCGAAGGTTTTACGTCCCAACAGAGTGATCTTATCGCGATAAATGTAGTAGCGGAGTTCTCAGGAAATTTCGACCACATGGGTTGCGTTAACGTGCGCTGAAATTTACACAGAACACTGGCCACAACTATTCGCTTCCATCGAAATGCAGCTGCCACAGGCTCGACAAGATGCCGCTACTTTCGCATCAATAGCCTTGTGTCATAGTCACTAGACCACCGTGTCGGAGAGATCGGAGGGGGTGTGCTCTTGCGGTGGCTATGTAACACGCGTGCGCTGGGATGGGGAGGACGATTTGCAATGAGTGCGCGTTATCGGTAAAGGAGCACAAGCTTGCGGTGGGATGCAGGCTGTGACAGGGAAGCGCGCGTTCCATTATGTAACTCGTATGATGTTACACCACATAATGACGGTGTCCAATGCTAACGTATAACGTGGGCTAAATTATGGCATGAAATGCCTCAAAAAGTGGCCGCATATCACCTTGCTACATTGAAAACCACGTCGAAAGACGACAGTCTTCTAGCGTCCCTGATATGTGACACCTTCACTTTTTCCCAACCACCCTTCATGCTTTTCCCCTCCCCTCTGACTCCTCCCATAATGGATGCAATGGAGGTTTTGCTGAATTCAAGTTACTCGCGTTGGCCCTGCCCTAGCGTAATCTGCTGGGACCTGCTGGGCGTAGCGTATCTCGAAAACCATTTCTAACGCGTTGATTTTTCATTTACTAGTGTACAAACCGGTGAAATGAGCACCTTTAATCAAACGAACGTGGAGGATCATGGACATGTACATTAGCAAAACAATTAATTCGTGATCATTTCCGTTCTTTGTGGAAGCAACCAGACGAGCCTTGCGTGACAAAAGCACTTTGCCACAGCAAATCAACTCTGCTGTACAGAGCCAGAACGGGGTGAGCATGTATTCCCGCATGGTGTTTTAAAGTTAGGGGCGCTGCTTCGCCATTGTGCACGGAGTGCAGTGAACTGTGAGACATTGACCACTACATCTAGTCCTGGAAGCGCTTTTGCACGGAGAGAAAAGCACTCATGGACAACATGAAAAAAGAGGGTTTCCACATATGCACGCACTGAACAGATTATATATCCGGAAGGTACACAGACGGTTCGCAAGGTGTCAGCCATTGTAACATTTCTCCAAGAGGCAGAGTTGAGTGACACGGGGTGACTCATGCGACATCGACAGAGACGGTCGGGCGAACCGATTGCCGGCCAGGTGCGCGAGGCTAACACCGCGTGTAGCCACAACATCGCTATCACTATCATGGATAGGTACGTATGTTTTACCTAAGTAGGCCTGAGGTTTCTTGCGCACAGTATAATGTGGACGTGTATGGGCCGTGCCACACAGTGCTAGTAACTACTAGTGCTAGTGACACGGCTAGTGTAACGGCTAGTAACTGCTAGTAACTGCTGCACAGCTAGTAGCTGCTAGTGCTACGCACCAGTCATAGTAAGCTAGATGCGACCGATTCAACATAAAGGAGGCGCTGTCTGCGGCAACGCAAAGCATAAATTTCCGCTAGATGGAATAAAACCCAGTCTACAAGACATGCCCAGGAAACGCAGGGAAAATACCAAATGTTGCAGCGGAGAAGCGGAAATGGTACGAGAACGGCCTCACGGGTGGCCGCGGATGAGACCAGGACTCATGTAGTACGGCCGGCAGAAGGCTATCCTCTTTCAACATTAGCAGCGAAGCACGCACATACGCGGCCAATTTTTAAACACGGACATTGGCAGTCACACAACATTAATTTTTCTTAATTGCACTATGATATGAGTTTTTTTTGTGGGGTTTTACGTCCGAAAACCAGATTTGATTATGAAAGACATCATAGTGGGGGGCTCCGGTGATTTCGACCACCAGGGATTCTTTAACGTGCACTGACCTCGCACTGTAAGCGGGCCTCAACATTTACCCTCCTCCGAAATGGAGCCGCCGCAGGCCGGGATTCGATCACGCTATCCACGGATAAGCAGCTGAATACCATATCCGCTAGACCACTGTGGTGAGGTTTAATTGCACTAAGACGTTCTACAGTGTATCTGATCATCGTTTCATTTCCTAGTTGTCCACCCTTTCTACAGGTTCCTTAACACAACCTTGGCATTCTATCTGTTCATCTCGGCATCAGCAATTCTTACAGGTCAACAACACTTTGTCTAACCTTTCAAACGTCACCTCCGAGTCCACGAAGGCAGTGTCCTCGGTCCGTTGCTCTTATAATTATACGTGAATGACTTACCCGATAGTCTTGCACTTTTGATTAGGTTCGCTGACACCGCGTCATCTGCCGCTGTTTTAAATTATACGATAGCTCTACTGCCCAGAGCGCCATTGATGATATGTTCAGTTAGTGCGAAATTTCGCACATGATCCTTATTACCTAAGAATGCAAAGTATTTTCATTTTGTTGGAGGCGCAGAAAATGAGTGCTTCATCATTCCTTTAATAATGCTAACTAAAAGAGAAGCTCAGGGGAAGATGGATGCTTGAATCGATGAACAAATCGCAAGGTACGGTTTAGAACAGGGAATGTCGTAGGAGCCAACGTTTCGACAAGCCGCCCTGACGAAGGCTTGTCGAACGCTGACGAAGGCTTGTCGAAACGTTGGCTCCTGCGACATTCCCTGTTCTAAATCGTATCTTGCGATTTGTTCATCGCTTTAATAATGCTGTAATTAAAACTGTCCCATCATGCAACGTTCCTCGTGCTTAAATTTTAGCTAATTAGTCACGGACGATGCATAGAACAGCTCTCTCATGCAATATGTTTGAAGTTATCCTTTATCTACACCGAAACTTGGTGAACAATCCTTGCAATATACGGCAACTTTGACGGAATACAACCCACTCTACAAGACATGCCCAGACAACGCAGGAAAGACCGATGACCACATTGCAGCGGAGAAGCTGACATGGTACGAGAACAGCATCACGGGTGGCCGCAGATGAGACCCACATCTTAGGCTGGCTTGACCAATATTTTCCACGTATAACTATAATCTAATTCGTATGTTAGAAGCTGTTCGGAAGAGGGCAGCTGGAATAGTCTCTGCCGGCTACGGCCGATATTCGACGATTAGCCGAGTGAGAGGTCACCTACAATTTCAATCATCGGATGCTCGTCGCCTCATAGTTATAGTACAGGGAGTTGTACAGGGTCTACACTCAACATGTCCATTGCTATCGGTTTTTCGCTCGTGCGGCACTATTTCACGCGGATTAACCCACGTTCACGGCTCACCTTTATAACATCGAGGACCAACCCCATGTGGTAATTGAAGTAGTTTACGTAATAACTCGACACAGTCGATCGAAAGTGCCGCGCGACAGAGGTATCAATCAGTGAGCCGTCAACGTCGTTCCTGTGCTTGGGCACCTAATGCAGGAGTTTTATTGTTCCCATCACTCTCGAAGAGCGGTTGGCGGGGAAACGCTACCCACGATGAAAGGTGACTGGTGCTCTATGACTGCGCTATAGGCGGTGGTGGTGGTTCGGTTAAGGAGAGGACGCAGATTTTTCGGCCCATGTATGCAGCACGGTTAAGCGTCAGTGGGAATGGCGCACATAAACTAGAAGCTCCACGAACGCGGCTATGGTCTTTGTTCACGCTTGTTTCAGATGCACGCAAAGCTCTACGCGCGTGCATCGAGGCGGACTTCGGAACGCGCCTAGAATGGTGCCGCAATCCAGGAGAGCCGAAGTAAAGCTGCAATGAATCACTTCGCTTCTCTTGGATGGCGGCACCGTTGCAGGCAATGTGGGCCTGGACGAGCGCGCGCTGAGTCATAAAACAGCGTCGAATGAAGTGACCTTGAAGGAATATAAAGCTCGTCCGTAAAACTTCAGGCACCTGTGGCGGTAGCGCAGTTGTGGAGCACCGGTCACCTTTCGTCGTGGAGCGAGCGTCTGTGAGTTCAATTTCCAGTGCATCAATAGAAGTGTTTTAGGGGCGAAGCTCCTTATGGCATCACCTGGGCGGTTCTCGGTTGTCGATGCATCCTGCGTAGCCAGTAGCGTCTCCCTCAGCATACAATAGATGGCGCTGTCCCATAGAGATGCATGCAAACTGCAGTTGGGTGACGACACACTAGATGGCGCTGTACGCATTCTGTGTCGTCATCTCCATTTCTCGTCTCGTTTCCGAGAGGGCGCTGTCCATAGACATGCGTACAATATGGCGGTTGGGTGAAAGTACGCTAGATGGCGTTGGCGGTGCAGCTGCTCTCCGATTGGCTGCTGCGCGGGCTGTGCCTGGGTGCGTGGGGAACGAGTGCCTCTCTCAGTCTCCTGGATCGTCGCCGTACGTGTCAGTCTACTTTTATGAAAAAAAAATTTCGAAAGTTGTGTCCGAAGCGGGGAATCGAACCAGGGACCCCTCACTCCGGAACGCGCGGCGCTAGCCACTACGCCACGAAGCGCTTTTTTCTTCTTTATGGACTGACGAATACACACATCACAACACTCTGCTGCCATAAGCTGGCGTTATTCCCTTTTCCACCGCTGCGTTTTCAGCATGCGGCTGAGATGACAACACTTTCATTGTGACAAGGGCATCCATCAACAACAGCAATTCATCGTCGTATCCCAATGTGCGAAACACTTCACGGAGCTTGCTGACATCTTCAATAAAGTAAGAGTTTACTAGTCTCGTACTTATGTCGCAATTAGTTATGTCACAATTGCTTACAGCCATGCGGTTTCTCCAGATGCTGTGAAGGCCGAGAAGAAAGAACATGTCATAAGGTATACTGTCTTGCCCTGTGGCTAGGTAACGAATGCCATGTGGCGTTAGCGGTAATTCCTTTTTAATAGTTCTCTGCAGAATATCCCAAAAGAAAACCACACTCCAGCAGTCTAAAAACACATGTTCTATAGTTTCGGGTTTCTTACAAAGTAAACAATGAGTACCCCATGGTAAATAATGTCCTTTTTCTTCCAGCCACGTTTTGACAGGCAAGGTATTAGTATGTAGCTTAAAAAAGAATGTTTTCACTCCGCTTGGTACCATCATTCGTTTCACACGCTTTAGGACATCTTATCCTCGCCTTTACTGTACAATAGACGGTAGAATGGTTTTTGGAAATATAATGTCTATCAAATCAGTGCTTAACTATTACGTGCCAGAGTGGCCTAATATTCTGCAGAAAAGTGATAGTTCAAAAATCTAAAAGCCACTACAACTTCACGTAGAAATTTACTCGATGCATAACCTCCACCCTCTGTTATCGATACAACAAAGTTAGGCAAGGCATTGCTCAATCGGATTTGAATAACTGTTCTCGAGAAGGGGATCTGCAGTGTCACGCAAAAACAAAAATCTGAAGACCAGTTGCTTTACGAATAAGTTCGGTAGCGACAATCCCCCTTGGCTTAACTTATGAAACAAATTGTTTCTACTTGTTCTTTCATATTGTGACTGCGACACAAACACAGCGAACACCCTGTGAAATTTCTTAAAGCGGAATCTGGTACAGCTGAGGACTTGCATGAGATACCAGAGCTTGCTCACCAGGAAGACTCTGCAAACGGCCGCACGAGCGAATATGGAGAGGTGATGCCCTGCCCATTTGTAAGTTTGAGTTTTCAACTCCTGCACCTTTCCATACCATAAATCATTGGTGTCCCGATACTTGCCTAATGGTACACCAAGATAAATTCCAGGTGTGAGCGTCCACTGTATACATTCAAAAACATGCGGTGTTGCCAGCCACCGACCATGCCACAACCCCAAGCACTTATTCAGGTTAACGTTGCTACCTGTCATGGCACAAAACTCGCGAATAATTGTCATAGCATTTCTAACGCTATCCTTATCCGAGCAGAAAACAGCAATATCATCAGCGTATGCTAGTAAACGCACTTCACACACCTCTAAGCTGAAGCCACGCACAGCCGGACTATCAATAATTTTGTTACATAGGGCCTCTAGGTACAACGCGAACAAAAGAGGTGACAAGGGACACCCTTGACGCACCGAGGAGCGCACTTCAATCCTGTCTGTTAGCTCATGGTTGATAATGAGGTTGGTCGTACAATTGTCGTATGCCATCTGAACCCCTTTAGTTATCAAAGAGCCAACCCCAACGTACTCAAGTACTGAGAACAGGAGCTTATGGCATACACTATCTAAAGCCTTTTCCAAATCAACTTGTACCATCGCGACTTTTCTCAAATCTGCATCACATGTTTCAAGTATGCTCCGAGCCACATGGATGTTTGCAAATATAGATCTCCCCCTTATTCCACATGTCTGATGCGGCCCTACCAGATCACTAATAGCCCCTTGCAGTCTCCGAGCTAATATTTTCATTAAAATTTTATAATAGACTTTTGTCAGCGTAATAGGTCGGTAACCTGTAACTTTATTAGGTACTTTATAATCGTAAGTTTTTCGTATCAGGACTGTATACGCTCTTTTGAAAGACGGTGGGAGACATCCAATTTAGTATGCCTGCTTAAAAACGCGTTCAAGTATCATGGCTACCTGCGAGGAGAATGATTTATAAAATGCCGCTATCAAGCCATCAGGCCCTGGGGATTTTCCATTGTTAAGGTCTTCTATAGCCATTTAAATCTCCTTAGATGTAATGTCTGTCGACAAACTTTCCGTCTGTTCGGTGTCTCATCTAGGTAAGCCGATTAAAAAATGGTTCTCGAAACCAGGCTTGCTCGGTACTCTACACTTAAACAGCTCCCTGTAATACTCCGTAAAGGCGTGTTTAATATGTTCTGTCTCTCTGGACATTTTACCTTTATATTCAACCTCTACTATTTCATTCCTCCTAGCGTACTTTTTCTCAGCTGCAAAAGCACGCTTTGTTGGCATTTCATCAACCAAGATCTTTTCCGTCCTTGCACGAACAAGTGCGCCGCGGAATTTTTCCGTGTCAATAGCCTCAATTTTACTCTCTGTTTCTCTTATTTCTTCCATAAAAATGCCGGGTCTGGCGGTCTCTGCATCGAGGAATTCCTGTAGCATTCTTTTTAGGTTCTTTTCTTCTTGGCGCTCTTCATAGTTTATTTCTACAGCTCGTTCAATGGCGTTCATTTTAATGGCTTCTTTAAAGAGCTCATCCTCTTCCACAGTATTCATTTGCTTTAGCAATTTCTGTGCGTACGCTTTTTATAAACTGGTCGCCCTTTGGGAGCTTCGCATTTAATTTCCACGTTTCCCCCTTCATCTTAGGTTTAACAAGGCCTTTATTCCAATGGTGAAGCTAACGAAGCAATGATCACTAAAAGTGATGTTCTGTGCTTTGTACTCTTCGCACAGTGTGGCTAGTTCATGGGAGATATAAGCTCTGTCTAACCTTGCATGGCAGCTGCCTTGAAAATGAGTATAATGCCGATAATTTCCTCCATTCGCGTAATGCACAACATCCTCCACGAGTGCTCTTCCTAAAGTCTCTCTCAGGAACACAACAATCTTGTCATCCCAGTAACGATCACGCGAACGACCATCTGGGTTCAAAACGCAACTGAAATATGGTAACATTATCAGAGATCTGTCTGTTTGCACGTACTCAGATATTCCGTGAAAGAAGCCAAGCCGGTCATTAACTTTTATGGGAGCGTACACAGATAATACTCTATATTTCGCGTTGTTGCGTACAAAATCACAGAGCACAAATCGTCCGTTCCTACAACTTATCATTGTTTCCACAACTATACCTAAATTATTTTTCATGAATAAACAGTAACCGGCTGTTGTGCCTACAGCATGGCTAACACATACATTATAGCGGTCACTAAACTGCGCAACCATACTGTCAGACCGACTCTCGCTCTCTATCTTACTCTCCTGAACGGCCAAAATGTCTAAACCCTCCTCCAACATTACGCGTCGGAGCTGACGCTGCCTGCGCCTCGCCCTGAGGCCTCTAACATTAAGCGTTCCGACGCGCACAGAAGCTAGCGACAAATCCATTTCAAATAGCAAGAGCAGTACAACAGTAAAGGTTCCAGGAATTAGCAACCTTCATAAACCGCAAGTGTGCGTTGGCACTACAGCTTGAATGGGCACCCGTGACGCCAACCCGCGTTGGTCACTGCATCGCCGCCTGCCCTCCTCGCGTGAGCGACGCTGACCTCTGAGCTGGGACGTGCTTTCCCTTCTTGGCCCGGGTCGACCGCACCGCCATCCAGTGCGGCTCCAGGCGTTGAACACTGCCCTCCAGTGTCTCCTCATCCGTCGCGTCGCTTCGGCTCCGCTTGGCAGGTGTGGCCGGCTCCTCCGTGACAGTGTCATCAGGTGTCTCGTATGGTGTCTCTGACTCCGCACCCATCTCCTCTTTCATCGCGTCGCACTCCTGGTCCAAGCGTTCGGGTGCGGACTCTGTCCTCACCTCTCCCTTCGTTTTACTTTGTTTCTGCTTCCTACTGGTTGAGTTGTCCTTTGTAGACGCAGCTGGCGTTGCCGCCTTTTCCGCGTCTCTTGCCCCCTGCTCAGCCTGCGTTTCCAAGGACGCTGTCACCTTATCGTTCACTTCTTCCTCCATCAGTTCGAGGCCCTCTTCTTCATGTTGCCTGCTGCCAGTAACTCTTGCATACGTACGCACGCAGTCTTTTAGTTCACGGCCGAATTCGCGACACTGCGCACATCTCGGTACTCTGCAGTCGCGTCTGATGTGACCTTTGCGTCGACACCGGAGGCCGGAGGCAAATGGGTGCTCTCCCAGGTACGACGACGAGCACTAGCCGCCGAAGATCCTGAACAAATGGGGTAGCGCGTCCGGTGTTAAGTCTTCACGAAGCATCAGCCTCACAATTCGTGTGGTTGTTTCGGCCTGCTCGAAACCTCTCACCTTCCATTCATCTTGTCGTACTTCTTTCACTTCGCCATAGTGTTCGAACGCCTTCTTCAGTGCTTCTCCGGTCACATGAAACGGGACCCAGTGCACCTTGAGTGTGCTGAACCGGATCAATGACGGCGCAAAAACGTCCTTTTACCTCAATACCTCCGGCGTTGAGGAGCACTTCCTTAACTTCACGCGTGCGTAGCTTTACCAGCCACACATGCGTCATTTGGAAGGGTCCAATACCAGTAACATCCTTCAGGACACCTAACTCTTGCAGCGGGTCCCTGAAATCTTCGAGACGCTATGGCCTCTCAGCAACATCACAATGCAAAAATAAACACTCCTTCATAGTTTCGCCTGAGGGCAGAGTCGGTAGTACGTACTGATAACCTGGTGGGGCGATAGAATACCTGGAACCGCGGCCAGACGCGGCCGCTGAAACCGCTCTTGCAGAGCCCGACATCGTGCGTCCGAACCCGTTCGTGTCCAGAGGCAGACTGCTACGCCACGAAGCGCACATAGACACATGCACCACTATGACACTAAATACCCAACATTAACGAAACACTGCAAGCTTCTAACGCGTTTGTGCTAGTGTGTTACGGCCCGTGTAAGAAGCTGGTGTAAGACGCTGTGGCCTCTCCGCCTTATACTCTCTCATCAGTCATGTGATGGCGTCGGCAAACGCGGTGCGCGTTCCGGCCTGTGTAAGGGGCTGCGTAAGACGCTGTGGCCTCTGCCCCTTACTAAGTGTACTGCACGTTTCTAACGCGTTTGTGCTAGCGTCCCCTCAAACGCGAGATCCCAGCGTCCGAATACAGTGTTTCTCGCGTCTTTACATGATGATCGACTGGGCGAATTACACGGAAGATTCGCGGTTTACCGATGATTCCCTCCGGAGCTTCGTCCACTCATCATCATTCGTCGATATGCTGTGAATATTTAGGGGCGAAGCTCCTTATGGCATCCCCTGGGCGGTTCTCGGTTGTCGATGCAGTTCTCGGTTGGGCGGTTCTCGGTTGTCGCGTTGGCTATGGAAACGCTTTTTCTTGGAGGAACGCTCTACCAGCTCGCAAAGAAGGAGAACGCGCCCACACCCGCGAGAGACACCGTTGGCGCAGGCGGCGTCTTCTAGCGAGTTTCTTGATTGAGAAATACCGACTGCTCGCGTTGGAGAAGCGTTCACCGGTAACCCATATATATATAGACACAGGCACTGGATCTTGACTTGCAATGAAGTGCCGGGGGGAGATTTCACTTGTGCCATGAGGAACTAAATTAATCCGGAACTCGGCACGATCTACGATGCACCTCCTGAGCTTAGCCCACTCATCATCATACACTCCGTGGATATGCTGTAATTTTTTTGAGTGTTTGTCTTTGTTCGTGTTTATTTTACAGCGGCATATCCGTTACGGTAGTGACGTATGGGGTTGTTGTGGACCCCGGTATAAAGGTCTTTCGTGTTAAAAATAGGAGGAATGCACATTGTTCCACTGCGCTTTAAGGTGGATTCACACGAGGGAACGGAGGAGGAATTTTTGCAGCGGACGGCGCATCACGTGACGCGCGCGTCATGGAAACTCGCCGCCCTTGCTTCGTCCGGCCTACTCCGCTCGCGGCACGGATGGAAATGTGTCGCCGCTATTTCCATCCGCCCGTTTGACGGTCGTCTGCTCTCCATCGAGAGGATTCAGCGTCAAATCTGTCAACATTGGTCGGATTGGCGTGGCTAGGAAGCAGGATGCCGGCTTAAAGTCGCGTGTTTTTATTTTGCGACAACGACCGAATGTGTTTTGTTGTGCGACAGTGGAACAAGCGAGTGGTTTTCCCGGCTGGAACCGAGACGAGCGTTGCATAAGCGTTGGAGTCAAGAGTATGCACGAGGATTCCGCGAGCCGCGCTCCGGCTGTGTGCATGCGACGTCTCCGCGGCTGCGCCGGATGCAACTGATCACGTGACTCTTCGGTCCGCGGAGAAGCGGGATTTTGCCCTCGCGTGTGAATCGGCCTTTAGCAACCAGCGATTTGCAGACTGCAGCCCACTGTCACTGCTTTGGACACGCATTCGTTAATTTAAATGCGATTAGGACAATTTCGTTATCAGAACATCGTGGCCTGATATCGGTGTCATCGACGCCCCGCACGAAACAGTGAATTGTAGCCTGAAACCATTTGGCCTAAGGCGAAACCACAGGGACCTCATCAAAGGGGATTAATCCAGATACCATTATTACTAGTTCTTGCCCTACGCATCTTTCTAGAGCAAGATGTTCCTTATATGCAGGTCGACATTTTAACGACGGGGATAGTGTACTCTGCATTTCATGTACGCACGCAAGAGCTGTCATGGTTGCACACATGGCTACTCATGCACGAAACCGTCAATTTGATTTGACGTGTAATAGCTGTGACGAACGTTAAAACTGTTATTGTTTGAGGCCGATTGTTTTGTGATTGTTTTAGGGGTGAAGCTGGTGAAGCACCTTAGGGCCCAATCTTGTCCACCGTCTCTCGTCGCCGCTGTGCTCTGATTTGCATGGAGTCCAGTAGGGGCGCTGCGGTGCGCAGACGCTAAGTAATTCTTCGTTCACGCCGCGCTAGAGGCGCCGTGGTGTCCCTAGCGCTTGCGTGTGGGCCCATCCTAGAGGCAGTGCAGTCAGATGGGCTACGGACACGTGTGGGCATGTCACTGAGGCAGTGTGCCCAGTGTAGTCTGCTGTCGTGAGACAGAGTGAACGGCGCGCGTTGACATGGAAACGTTCTTTCTGCCATAAACGCTTTCCCAGCTCGCAAGAAACGAGAACGCGCCCTCGCCCGCGAGAGACAACGATGACATATGACATCCTCTGCGAACGAGTTTCGTGTTTGAAATGACCGACTGCTCGCGCTACACAACCGTTCACCGGCCACCCTGTATCCGTAAACACTGGATCTTCACCTGAAATGTATTGCTGGTGGGAGATTTCTCTTGTGCGAAGTTAAACCACAAGGGTTCGCAGCGTGCGTGTTAACTAAAAGTAATCCGAAACTCGGCATGATCTACGACGTCGGAGCGCTGGAACATCATAAAGACCAGGAATATAAATGACAATCCGTGTGTAAATATGCACACGCGTCGTCACACATTTAGAGGCATGAGTGTACAATCTCACGGGTGATTTACGCTAACACGGAATGATCCCCAGCGCTTCACCCACTCGTCATGGTTCACTTCGTGGAGATGCGTGAATTTTTTTCTTTATTTACAAAGCAAACCTTCGTTCAACAGATAGAGGTTTACCTCAAGCCTAAACATCCGTATGCATTTCTGGATCGAGAAAAGGATAATTTTACTGATCCGCAAATGCGCGTACATTCAGGCTACTCCAACATTTGTCCAAGAGAAATTTCACCGTCACCATGATGCCCCGTATAACGTGGAATTTTATTCAGCCTGTACCGTTTTGATTTACTTTAAGAATTTACGGCCCAAAATCGTGACATGATTTTGCCGTAGAGACGCCGTAGTAGAGTACTCAGGAAATTTCGACCACCTGCGGGTGTTTAACGCACACTTACATCGCAGAGACACGGGCATCAACTTATTGCCTCCATCGAAATGCAGCTGCCCCAGTCTAGATTGGATCCAGCAACCTTGGGATCAATAGGTGAGTGCTAGGGCCACTAGACCACTGTGGCGGGGACAGTGGGACATTTTCCTCCTCCGTGAGGCACTGGACAGACTGGAAGGAGTGTGGTTTTGCGATGGCAATGTAACATCAGAATGAGCGAAAAAATGAGGCCGATATGCGCGATATCGGACGAGCAGCACAATTTCCGGTACTATGCGGGCTGTGATAGCGAAGCGCGCGTTTCATTCTGCAACTCGCGTGAACGGGCTCTTACTACATGCGTCGATGATCACACAATATGGTTCTAAAATGCGGCCTACTTGTTGGCATGAAATGTCTAGGAAAACTGGCGCATATCTGCTTGCCTAGCTACAAGTGACGCCGAAAGTGGATGGCTTTCTTCCGCTCCTGATACATAAGATACTCTCTTCTCTCCCACGCAAAGCTCACGCTATTCTCCTTGCATCTCAATCCTCGCGTGATGATTGCAATGGAACTTTTCCTTAATACAATTGATGTTTCCCGCGTTCACGCTGCTCTCGCGTGTTCCTTGGGGACCTTCACCTAGTACTGGTGGGAGATTTCTCTTGTGCCTACTTGAACCATTAGGATTCGCAGCGTTCTCGTTAATTAAAGTAATCCGGAACTCGCCACGATCTACTACGTAGTAGCGCAGTAACCTCATAAAGACCGGGAGCATAAACAGCAACGTGTGTTTAAACATACACACGCGTTGGCACTCATTCACATGCATGAGTGGGCAATGTCACGGGTGATTCGCAGTGCTTCGCCCACTCGTCATGGTTCACTTCATGGAGATGCGTGGATTCTTTTTATTTAAGAAGGCTTAATGCGTAGCCTCTCTTCGACACAATTTCAGTGCAATGCGTATTCGTAGTGAATTTAACGCTCCGGATCGGGGTCATGCACACATATTTTGCCTTGAATAGGCGTGAGGTTTCGCACTGGTTAATATGGACGTGTGTGACCCCGTGGCACAAGAGCTAGTAGCTAAGTTGCTTTTTACCGCACAGTTGAATCGGTTTTGCTCGGGCGGTTGAAAGTGTTGACAGGCAGACGGAAAGACAAGGTTTTTGGGTTTAGGTTGCCCGAGGAAGATCAGAAAAACATGTGAGCGCCTTTGTTCCTTCTTGCCCTGCGTTCACGGCGTCTATGGGCTGAACGTGCGAGGTAACATTATTTAGAACATAGAGAGGATCGCAAGCTGATTAGCTAAGTTTTTTTGATTGCAATGGAACTTTTCCTTAATACAATTGATGTTTCCCGCGTTCACGCTGCTCTCGCGTGTTCCTTGGGGACCTTCACCTAGTACTGGTGGCAGATTTCTCTTGTGCCTACTTGAACCATTAGGATTCGCAGCGTTCTCGTTAATTAAAGTAATCCGGAACTCGGCACGATCTACTACGTAGTAGCGCAGTAACCTCATAAAGACCGGGAGCATAAACAGCAACGTGTGTTTAAACATACACACGCGTTGGCACTCATTCACATGCATGAGTGGGCAATGTCACGGGTGATTCGCAGTGCTTCGCCCACTCGTCATGGTTCACTTCATGGAGATGCGTGGATTCTTTTTATTTAAGAAGGCTTAATGCGTAGCCTCTCTTCGACACAATTTCAGTGCAATGCGTATTCGTAGTGAATTTAACGCTCCGGATCGGGGTCATGCACACATATTTTGCTTTGAATAGGCGTGAGGTTTCTTTCGCACTGGTTAATATGGACGTCTGTGACCCCGTGGCGCAAGAGCTAGTCGCTAAGTTGCTTTTTACCGCACAGTTAAATCGGTTTTGCTCGGGCGGTTGAAAGGGTTGACAGACAGGCGGAAAGATAAGGTTTTTGCGTTTAGGTTGCCCGAGGAAGATCAGGAAAACATGTGAGCGCCTTTGTTCCTTCTTGCCCTGCGTTCACTGCGTCTATGGGCTGAACGTGCGAGGTAACATTATTTCGAACATAGAGAGGATCGCAAGCTGGTTAGCTAAGTTTTTTTTTTACTGCGCGCTCTCTCATGACAGTGGTTTGCAGCCCGTCAATTCTCTTCTCAGATTTTAGATCTGTAGTCACACTGCATCATATATATATATTAAATGAATGGTTTAATGCATCGGGTTGGTATGAATCACTTGCAGTTAAGGGAGAAAGCGTTATTTGAAAGGCAATGACATTTTAATATTGAACACGAAAGTATTTATGCCGGGACACCGTAGCGAACGCTCCTAAGTAGGTTCGTTCTGCTTCTGTGCTCCCATGGTGATCCTCAAATAAAGACATCAAATACACCAGGCAGCTTTTGTATATTTAAGCGCTGAGCAACGCAATACCTGCCGTACGTACCAGAGTTTGCTTACAGGAAGAAGACTACAATTCGTAGCACTCCCAAACACTGCTAAGTCCTGACTATATCCACCCCCCCCCCCCACTTGATAATTCTGCACTCTGGGTCCTCCGATACGGGTCTCTGTCAGTGTAGTACCCTGGGGGGTACTCCCTAGTACTTCACTGATGTTGTTAGCGGTTTGATATTTATAGATTTGTTTGGCGTTAAATCCATGCCACAGTCCTTGATTATTTCTTCCAGTAGATAGCACTGCCACTGAGGGGGGACAAACGTTTCACTATTTTGACTGTTTCACATATACTCTCGTGGTTGCTGCGAGAAAACAAAGATTTCGTCCCCGTGCTCTAAGACACGTATTTCTTACGAATTTAATTTAAAGTCAGTGATACATGTAGAATTGAGAATACTGAGGCAAAACATTCAATATATATTGCAAATAGAAGAGACGAAAGCGGGCATCCCTGGCGAACCTAGAGTTGGGCTTTAATAAGATTACAAACTGATATATTAACGATGATTCAAGTTGTGAACTTCCTGTAGGCCGTGCGTACACCTTCAAGTATAACGGGTCCCCCGTCGACAAGTCCTAAATCTGCCACTAGAACTTAATGTGGAACTTTATCAAAAGTTATTTTCCAGATCAAGCTATAACCTTGTCACTTGGCTCTGCATGACATCACATCGTTCTACTTGTGTGCGTTCTGTGTGCATATTTGTTAAGATGGTCCTCCCCTTAATTCCAGATGTTTGTTGCGGGCCTACTAAGTCCTTTATAACAGTCTGCAGCGTGCTTGCTACTACTTTCATCAAAATCTTATACTCCAGTTTAGCTAGGCATGTAGGAGGATAAAAATTACTCGAGGCAATTTACCGTTATCATCAGCTTTGGTAATAAAATTGTATGGGAAGACCTGAAAGAGGGAGGAAGAGCACCTTCATTATTACCCTCATTGAATAGTACTGTTAGTGGGCATGCAAGGCCGTTTTGGAGGATCTTGTAAAAAATCACAGCATATCCACGGGGTGAATGATGATGAGTGGGCGAAGCTCCGGAGGGAATCATCGGTAAACCGTGAATCTTTCGCGTAAATCGCCCAGTCAATCATCATGTAAAGGCGTGAGAAACACTGTATTCGTACGCTGGGATCTCGCGTTTAAGGGGGATATGCTGTGCTAGAGCCAGGCCTGCGCGGAACTGCAGGACAGTGACAGCGTAAGCAGGAGGAGCTACTTTCTTAGAGGCCATTTTAAACACTTGAGGAAACTAGTGCAAGTAGAAGTGGTAGGTATCTCCTGCGCCATAACTTATCATTTTGCCAAGTAGGGAAGTACCCACTACGCCATAATTACCAGTGCCTCCGTAATGGGTTCAAAGCTACAAAGCACGCAGCTCTGTGTTCTTTCAAATGATGCCTCGACCTCGTTATACAATCCATTTTCGCGTCGTGTACCGGTGTATTACTATTTTTCAACGTAACATTACGTTTGTTAATGCGATTCCGCGGGAGACATTATACCTGTTTAGGTTTTTAGCGATGATTTTTCAACCACAGGCGTAGCTCAGTGGGAGAATGCTCGACTGCCACGCCGAGAGCCTCGGTTCGAATCCAGGCAGAGGACACAACTTTCGGAATTTTTTTTATAAAAGTATACGTGGCTACGTACATCACCAACGAACACCATGGGATGTACAGACCGACGCCCTAAGGAGCTTCGCCCCTAAAAGAGGCGCTTGCAGTATCTGCCCCTGGCGATTGCCTAGGTTTAACTTATCTATAGCACTTTTCACTTCGTCCTCTTAGATGGCTAATTCTACAGCATATATTGTTGCATCATCCAGCCGTGGTATAAGGGGTAAGAACTCTCTTTTCAAGTTGTTGATTTCTACTACATCGCTGGAAAATAGCCTGAAGCAGTGTTCCTAGAAGATGTGCTCAATTGCCGTTTTCTTTTCTTCTGTAGTCCTGCATTGAATTCGATTTCGTCTGTTTATTGCAAGTTGAAGGTTTTTTTTCACTATCTATGACACGCTTGGACCATGATTCAAGGTGCATCATTTCTTCTATTTGGCCCTTCCAAGGGCACCTCTATCGTGCAGTGTGAATATGTTAGAGTTTTCTTTTTGCCACACAGATGTAATCTTTTAAAAGCACCGGACACTGCACTTTTCTCTTTTATTAATGTTCACAAATTTTCTCCTAATAATCTCTCATCTTTCGTTTGCTCATCTTTAATATTGCTTTCATGCTCTATAGCAGCCATCTTAAACTTCTCTAAAATTTTTCCATTCTGTACCGACATCAGCGCCCTTCACTGTACGTAATTGTTTAATGGCGTCAGTTGTCTTGGATATTAAAACATCATCCTCCAGGAGCTTATTGTTTAGCTTGCACATGTACCAGGAAAAATTGTTCCTCGTTTCTCGCAGCCCATATCAAATTTAACCAAACAGTGGTTGCTGAATGACACGGGGACGACATAATTGCAACACAGAGGAAGTGTTTGTAATGCAACACAGGCTATGTCCAAGCAAGCATGGCTGAGCGCACTGGGAACATATGCCTGTGCTTAACCATTAACCCACATCATCCAGACCATACTCATTATTGGTATCTGTCAAAACATTTGTACTCACATTAGGAAATGGTATATAGTACTGTTTTTGTCTTTTGCTGAACATACGCAATTGAAATCTCCTAATAGGATTTAAGTGCGTTCACAATTAGACTACTGCTTAATGGCTTCACAGAAATCGCGACGTTCCTCTCTGTGGTTTGCGCGTCGACACATACTGCATGCCACTTGATGAAAGAGAAGGAGAAATCACAAACAACAAAACGACCTCACAACTAAGTTATAACAATTTGAACTGATATACCCAAACCTCGGCATATGAGAAGGGTACACCCCGCTGGCATACCAGCTGCATGTGAGATATAAACATCAATACATGTAGTAAAACGTAACACCATAGCTTCGGTCTGGCCGCCACGCTGAATTTCTGTTTCCTCAATTGCGAATAAAAGTAGATCATTATCCTATACGAAACAGCACAAATGGCTGCTCCTTTCTTACGGAGTCCTCGTACGTTGACTGTCGCGAAACGCCCAGATCTTTCTATGGCTGCCATTGTTATAGTGCGACCAGTCCAAGCGTACAGCACTGTACACTACCCTACATGCGGGGTATTCCCTTCCAACGACTTCTCACAAAGGTGGCCGTTCGTCACAAGATAGCGACGGTGACCGCTGCTTGCTCACGAAGCGCTTCTGCTTGCGTCCAGGGGATCTCCACTCCGGCTCAAGCAGGGCGTAGGGCCACTCGTCCAGAGTTGCTCGCCGTGGCGACGGTTTGGTGCGTTTCCATCTACCTCGATCACTTGAATTTCTATTTCTTCACATCCTTTGAATTCCTGTTTCTTCACGGTACAGTGCTAGAATTTCATTTCTTGCACTATACCGTGTCACCGGCGTCGGGGTCGCACGTTGCATCCATCACGCCAGCAGTCGGCTTCTGTGGCGTTTCTACTTCCTCCTCCTGTCCCTCGTCTCCGCTCTTCTGGAGGAATACTACCGGCGTTTCTGGAGAGAGAACAGCGTTCTCGGCCTCATCGTCGTCCATTAGAAGCTCGTAGAAGTCTCCTTCTGTGCTTCGGCCAACCGCACGAGTGTACGATCTAGTACAATCACCGTTTTCGTGTCCGAAGGCTTGACACTTGAGGTACCTCGGGATGCGACAGTCGTGCCGTATGTGACCCGTGTTACGACACTGAAGACATGGTACGAAAATGAGCACCGTGCCGCTTCCAAGGCGTATTTGGTGAGGTATACGCAACAGGGTCACACAATCTGGCAATACCAGTCGTAGAACTCTTCACAGGGAATCGGTACACTCAAATCATGCTGCTGCCGTCCACTGACCCGTGCTAACTTCTTTTACACCACATTCATTGAAAGCCTGACGAATGGCCCCAGCTGTGACGGCGAACTCCACCCAATGCCTCTTTACGCCCACATCTTGCCTCCTAGGGTTAATGACGAGACAACTCTTGTCTTTTATCACTGGTGTCCCGGCTTCTCGCAGCTTCTTCGCTTCCCCACTTCGAATTTTGACGAGCCTCACATGGAACATGTGCCACCCACCATTTGGATGACGCCCAGTTGCTTGAGTGCGTCCCGAAAGTGCTCGACTCCATGATTGTGAGGTGAAAAGACTTTCATTGGGTAATCCGGTGGACTACTATTCTAGTCCCGTGAGGGGAGGGGTCATCGCGATGCGGCCACACATCACCTCGACATGATGTGTAGTGACACTCGGTAAAGACGACCGGAGATGTCGCAGTGCAATTCAACAGCACTTTTGTTGTTGTTGTTGTTTTGTAGGGTTTTACGTCCCAAAACCAGTTCTGATTATGAGAGACGCCGTAGTGGAGGGCTCCGGAAATTTCGACCACCTGGGGTTCTTTAACGTGCACTGACATCGCACAGCACACGGGCCTCAACATTTCGCCTCCATCGAAATGCAGCCGCCGCGGCCGGGATTCGATCCCGCGACCCTCGGATCAGCAGCCGAGTACCTTAGCCACTAGACCACCGTGGCGGGGCGACAGCACTTTTCATTGCTTTACTCGAAGGCAACAGTGAGAGTACGACATGATAGTCCTTTGGAAGATGAGGCAACCGCCACGGCCAGGCGCGGCCGCTGGCGCAGCTAGATCGGAGCACACCATCCTGCGTCTGCACACGTTGGTGACCAGAAGCAAAATGACTCCGCTAGCGCCGCACATTCTCGATGCTGTTCGAGCGCGCCTTCTTGCCTCGTCCGGCTCAGCAAGTGCGTATCCAGGTGAACATTGCCTGGAACCGTGCCGCCATCCAGGGGATGCATAGTGAATCACTGCAGCTCTAGTTCGCCTCTCCTGGTTGGCGGTACCATTTCAAGCGCGTTCCAAAGTCCGCCTAGACGAACGCGCGTAGAACCGCGCCAACGCCTCCTAGAAAAGTTTGGGGAATTTGTCTAGGAGGCGTTGATTCGCGCGAGAGAGTTTCTTACAATTTCCTGTAAGGAAATGCGGCGCCACTATCTGCAAGTTTCTCAAGGGGCGCTTTGCCGCGATGGAAATTATGGTATATGTGACCGAATGACCTGCATTGGCTGGGGTCGAGTGCGGCTTTTACTCATACAGAGATACACCTCCATAAATATAGCTTCTCTAAAACAGAACGTTCTTAAACGGGTCTCACTCACACATACTATATGTTACAACAAGATATTACTGACCCGCAGGGCATAATCAAATAGCGTAATAAAAAAACACACAACAGACGGACGAGGATTGAGCTTTCTCATTGCCATCTGTCATAAAACTAGCGGTCCGTCGTTCCTTGTAACTTTTTATAAAGCACGTGCGAATCTCAACTTGTTGAATTCACGACTGACTTGCACCTAAACCTAGACTCATCCTTTGCAACCGATGTCATTTACCTCGATTTTTCTAAGGCGTTTGACCGCGTTCCTCACCAGCGTCTCATGACTAAACTTTCTTGCCTTTCAATCGATCCCCTGATATTGTCATATGGATTCACTGCTTTTTAACTGATCGCTCCCAGTACACCGTCATCGAAGGCCAACCATCTGTCGCTACTAAGGTTATCTCCGGAGTCGCACAGGGCTCCGTTCTTGGCCCGCTTCTGTTCCTAATCTTCATCAATGACCTTCCTGCTCAAATTTCATCAACCATCCGTTTGTTTGCGGATGATTGTGTTCTCTACCGACGTATCTCTACTAGTAACGATCAGGCATTACTGCAGGATGATTTAACCTTAATCCAAAACTGCATGGTGCTCGACCTGGCTCATGCAGTTAAACGTTTCAAAATGTAAGTTTATGCACGTGACCCGTAAGCAACACCACCTTCACTTCCCATACACGATAAACAATTCCATGCTAACACAGGTGGTATCTTATAGGTATCTCAGTGTAGAAATCACAGATAATTTAAGTTGGTCTAGACACATCACATCACTTTCTGCAAGCGTTTCTAGATCACTAGGCTTCATCAGATGGTCACTTACATTTGCTTCGCCCACAGTTAGACTAATGGCATACGCAACTTTCATACGCACCAAACTTGAATACGCATCCCCTATCTGGAACCCCCTTCAAGAGTACCTAATTCAGCAGTTGGAGGCGATCCAAAACCGTGCGGCTCGTTTTATAACTTCAAAATATGATTCTAGACTGAGCGTCACTGACATCAAAACTTCGATTGGTCTAACCCTTCTGGCATCCCGTCGCAAAATAGCAAGTCTCTGCCTTTTTCATAAGCTCTATTATAACTTTCCTCCACTACGCGAGAGCCTAATCGTACCACCAATGAGATCATCACGACGTCTGTTTAATTGTCACAGTGTTCAACGCATTTATGGTTCAACTAACGCTTTCAACAAATCATTTCTACCGACTGCCATATCAGATTGGAATGTACTTCCTGACGATATTAGTGAAAGAAGTTATGTTAAATTTAAAGATTTATTGTTACAGCACTACTGTCAGCAGGCCGAATAGCAGCCCTGTTTTTCTAATTTTCATGCTTTCTTCTTCTTGTTTTTTCTTGTGTTTCGCTTTGTTTTTCCAAGCAGTATTTATGTGTCGCCTCCATGTGACCCGGAGTTATATATTGTTAATCCCCGCCTTATGAAATGCCCCATGAGGGGCCCTTAAGAGTAAATAAATGATGATGATGATATAGAAGGATAAGTTCGCATACGTAAACAAAACTTCCTTTTGTTTATATGTGCAAGCGTCAGCTATGGGCTAATGAAATGGCTCATATCGGGCTACTTTCGGGCAAAATTAATCATTATGACGCGCGGAACCCGTTCAAGTTAGACGCGTCTCGGAAGCATCGGAGCAGTTAGCAGACGATGCCATTCCGAATCCATTACATCCCAGCATTCCCATGCATAGAGCAGCATTAGAGCGTCAGTTTCCCTTTAGTTGATGCTAAGAAACCCTATGGCTCGTACAGCTCCGAGCGTATATGCGCCGATAGCGAAGTGTAAGGGCACCGGTCACCTTTCTTCGTGGGTGGCGCTTCCACGCCGACGGCTGTTCGAGCGTGATGGGAACAAGAAAAAAAAACTGCTGCGTTAGGCGCCAGCGCATGGTAAGGATGTCGGCGGGTCAATGTGGCGCAAGTAAATATGATCCATACCTTTGTTGCGTCGCATTTACTACGCACTGTGCACACCTATTAGGTAAACTGCTTCAGTTTACATAGAGATTTCTTCCTTGATGTTATGGAGGCGGTGTGTGAACGTGAGTTCATCCACGAGAAATGGTGCAACACCAGCGAAACAGCGATATTACTCGGTAAGTAGCAATAAACATTTAGCGCGTTATGCAAGGAGACGTTTCCCTTTCTTTGTTATTCCGATTCCTTTGACAGAGGGATCAGCCACATATTTTCCAACAATGCCTAGGTCCAGATTCCGAAAATGAATCTGAAACTCAGATAAGATAACTGCTTTGAAAGCAACAACGTGGCAGGGGCAGAGGAAACAAGATGTGGAATGTCTTAGTCTTATTTTCTTACCAACAAAAAGACGACATTCCATTCCCCTTACACGCTCCTCGTCAGCATAGTGGCCTTCTCATGCTAAATGTCATGAGGCATATCATCTATGCAGGGTGTACAGCATGCTAGTATGTAGAGTTACTCATGCAGTTGGAACTCCAGCTCCATCCTCTTACATTTGCTATTAGTAAGATGTTGACCCGGATGCGGATGCCCTGGTAGGTCTTCAAGTCGAGAGTATAAAAGATCCGTCGGCTAGAAATGCGATGCAAGGGTCTCGATACTGAGGACAAACTTGATACTCTTCACGTTGTGGACAATCTACAATCTCCCAGTACCACAGAGCACTGCCAGACCAAGGTATTACAAGTGAGTTGATTGCTTAAATAGCACTTACAGCTTTTGCAGGATTTATCTCCAAAGAGAACCGCTGTCTTAGATGTAAGATGAACAAGCGAAACGTATTACATCAGCACTGAGGACGGCTTCAGTACACGGTAAACAGAATAATCGGCTCCGTAAGCGCTGGTGGGTCTAGTGGTACGCAAGTGGCCCAATATAGGGTCGTCTTTTGAAGCCTGCCAAACTTACCGAGCAGAGTGCGGTGCAATGGGAACCCATTGGTAGCCCTCCGGAAAAAAACATATAGCGGTGGAGAATGTCGTCCTCCAACTTGAATAGTGTTAGTTAAGCAGTTCTCTTGTATGAACTGGGAATAGAAAGTTGAGCACGGCAGATATTTTGTCCGGATAGCGTTACATGCCCTTGTTTGTTGTCGATAGGACCCAGAACTTTGATTGTTGTAGTAGCGAAGCGGCACTTTTCGTGTTTATTTGAAGTCCGGCACTGGAAAGGCACGTGAGCACTTTGTCCAGGCGTTGCAGATGATCAATGAAGGTGAAACAGAACAACGATATCGCTGAGGAACCATAGCCAAGTTTTCCGCTGGAGGCCTCGAAGAACAGTGTCAATAATCTGTTCAAACGCGGCAAGATTATTACAAAAGCCGAGAGGCATTATGTTAAAATCGTAAACACATTCCGGAATAGATAAAGCGGTCTTCCCTTTGTCCGCTTCGCGCATTGGAATCTGCCAATACCGAAGTGAAGGGCTGAAAAGTATTGCGCGCCTTGCAAACAATCAAGTACGTGATCGAATCGATACCGGGCATGGGACAGAAATCCTTGCGGATGATCTTGTTGATCCTGCGGTAATCGACAGAAAATCCTACCGACACGTCCTTCTTCTGTAGCAGTACAACGGGACATCACCAAGAACTTCCGGGGGGACGTATGGTGTTTCGTTCTAGCATATCGGCGACGTTCTCCTCGATGAGTTTTCATTCGGCCGAAACGATCGGTAGGGACGGCGACGAGCACCAGTCTGCCCATCGATGTCAATACAATGAGACGCAACGGAGGTGTGTTTCATTGGAGGCCTCATACTTGGTGAGCAATTTTAGTAATGTTTCACGCTGGAGAGCGGTTAAATCACGACTTATACCGGAAGCAAGGGCAGATGAATTAGGAGATTTGCCCTGCTTAGGCAGCACTTGCGAGGCGTGAAGAGCGACCAGACTAACTGGCTGGGTATTTTACACAACAGGTCACCGCTGATAGTTGAGGTAGGAGAATTCTCTTAGTGGTTGTATCCAAACGAATGATTGCAGCAGAGTTTTCCGGGAAACGTACCAGGATGGAAGCGAACGCAATTCCACGGGCAAGGGAGCGGCCCTAAGGAGTGATGAACACATCGTCATTTAATATGCCTCTCGGAGAGAGTGTGATGAGATATTCTTGACCGGGAGACAATACCCAATAGGCACCGATAAATAACCGAATCGTTGCTCGTCGATACGCTCCCTGCAATGATCGTTCTCGATCATATGGACTGCACGCTAGTGGCAGGACATTAAAGCGGATGCTTACGAGAGGAGGTCCCAACCGAAAATGAGTTGACGAGTAAAGGGTAATAAAACTGATAATGTGATTTGGTGGCAGATACCATCAATGAGTACACTCGTTGTGCATTCGCCGGATTTTCGCATGGTTGCCTCGTTAGCCCCAATCAAGGACGATTCCATGTAAGGGGTCTTCACTTTACGCAAACGACAACAAAGGTCCGCGCGCCAAAAAGAAGCACGGGTGTCTACCAAAGCCAATAATTGCACGCCTTCCACATACACGAATATAATGTTTGAAGGGCGTTAGGCAGGATTTTTGTATGATTGCGCGGCGATGCAGCTTTACCTCCAAAAATGCACTGTTTAGTCTTTCGATCGTTGTACACGTAGTTGACATACAGACCGTAGTGGAGAAACAGAGTGCCGGAGTGGTGATGGGAAGCGCCGTCTCGAGGTACGTGTGTAGAAGTATGTCGGAGACAGATCGGCGAGGGGTAGCATTGTCGTCAGGACGGTGGTAAATCGAGAAGGTGGTGGCTCGTCGCGCTCAAGGAGGCATAACCACGACGATCGTCTTGCTGGTGGCGACGACCTCGAAAGATCTAGTAATAACATACGGAGATGTGGCCTCGAAAGCTGCAGTAATGACATATGAGCCGCGAGGACCGTCAGGCAGAAGAGTTAGGCGGGTCCGGCGTCCAGGCCGGTAGAGGTGCCAGGTGAACGTGAACAGGCCGAGGCGGTGTGCTTGGAGATGGCGCAGGTGGCATGGGAGCAACCTGTGCGTGCATAGCAGGTTGTGCGCAGGGAGAGGCGGTAGCATGGCGGGGGCACAGAAGGGATGTGTAACGAGCAGGAGAGGATGGTGAGACAATAAAGCTCTCTTATAGAAACGAGAGACGCTCGTGTTCAGGTTCGAATTGTACAGCCGATGACAAAACTGTCATCGGTACAATAACGACGAAGCCGTTTATGATTTAAAGAAACAATGTATTTAGAGGTAAAATGATCCAATGATGAAGTAGAAAGAACAAAAACATGCAAAACGGAATACAGAATGTCAGAAGCACACTAAAGGTTACACGGGCACAGAAAAGAAACGGGCAATGTTCACCGGTGGGCAAGTCGATGATCGCTCTCTGCGGTAGGGGATTGCATGGAGGGGACGGTCGAAGTAGAGGTATCGCCGAGGGCGCGATGTCCGACGCCGCTGCCAGGAACGCTGCTCCCTGTTGAGGCCGTTGACCCGGAGCGCGTTCGGCGTCTGTGCTGCTAATTCGGCCGGTGGCTAGCGCTCGATGAAGTGGGAGCCGATTTGCCTGGCGGGAACATCCTGACGATGTTCCACCCACGCCAGGCCTGAAGTGAGAAGTGGTAGGACACCAGGTGGGAGCCTGCTGAGATCTCCGGTCCGCAACCCGACGGATCTCACTCCCGCGCCCTGGTTCCACGATGATCAAGCCACGTCTCACTAGCTCTGCTCCGGAAGCCTCGGCAGTACCTTTTTTTCTGCCGTGGCGCCTCCTCATTCGTTGTGAGGTTTCGCGCCACCACGTGCAGCGACGCACTGCCTCGTCGTCGTCATCTTCGATGAATCATTGGCGCGCACTTCAAACACATCGCACTTTGCCTCGCACGGCCACTTCACTTCATCACAGGATGATAACTCCTCTTTAACAATGCCGACCACGTCTGTATGAACGGTTTGGACGTGAGTTCTGTTACAAGGTGGCGAGCTGTAGGCTCGCCATTCCTACGGATTATGGCTGGGATGATGGATCGGAACTTCATGGTTGTCTGAAAAGTCGGGTCGTAAGTGAATAGAGTGCACGGCATCGAGGCGCTGACTTAGAAAGATTACTTCCGACGCCATCGATGGTTTCTGCCCAGCGAGGGCGTTGAACGCGGTAGGCAGCATGCCTTTAAAGGGGTCGTGAAAGAATTTGGAGATGCCGGTTTGTAATTTTTACTGCTTCAATACGCATTCGACAAGCCGATTCCGAAATATTTCGGCGAAATATTCAGTGCACATTTAACAACGCCCGTTTTAAATCTCAGCTTTCTTGCGCTCCCGAAACGACTATGCGACACTACCGGCCGGCGTGGTACTATTTGGTGACGTTGAGTTAAGATACTTTTAAGTTCAAAGGCACAGTGAACTCGCGTTTGCTCTAAAGGAATCGATTTACTCGAAAGCTAGAAAGGAAGAAAATACTTGGAAACCGTGCGGTGCCACCATTCGGAAGAAAAGCGGCAGCACGGTCTGTTCTCCCATGGCCTCCGAGAGCGCGCCAATCTCGGAGGTATGACGGCTACTAAGATGACGTCATCTGCAGAGTTGAGGGGAACGCGCGCATTGAAACCGAAACCGCGTTTTTTATCGCTCTAAATCAACGCACACGGTGCAACGGAACAATGCATATTGTTGATTGGAGGGTCAGGATCCCGAATACGCACTTAGTACGAAATGTTCAGAAAACGTTTCACGACCCCTTTAAGGAGATGTCGCGTGCGGTCATTTTCGGGGATTGCCTTCTCGACATGGCTGCAAAACACAAGAATGTCCTCAATGTAAAAGGTGTACGACTCGGCATAATGCTGGACGCGCTCGGTCAGCTTTTTCTTCGCAACCTCTGAGCGAACCGTGGGCGTGCCAAAAGTCTGCCGCAGCTGTTTCCTGAAAGAAGCCCAATAATTGAAGTCGCCCTCATGATTCACAAAACATGTCTTGGCTACTTGTGTGATCACTGGTTAGTTTACATAGGTTGTTCCAGTTATTGTAAGTCCTAGCATGATCATAGTTGTCTAGCTAATCTTCGGCGTTCTCACCAACCAGGCCAGAGAAGATTGTCGGATCGCGGTGGCGGTTGTTGGCAGTACTGCGAGCAGGGGTGGCTGGGCCTTGGGTCGAGCGGAAGAACTCTGACACATGGTGGGGTTTTGGCGCAAGTAGCGTGCTGAACTTTGCTTGAGGAGATGTATTGAGAAGGCGAGAGGTCGAAGAGATGTTGAAGTGCATCCACCACTTTAGCCGAAGAGGACATACGAGCCCATGGCTTTTGATGGTTTTGTACAGGTCATGAAGACGAAGTCCGAATCAATGCCTACAGTAGGTACAGTGCTATTTGTTCATATCCTGTCATACCCTACATGGTCGTCCGGCGGTGCGAATAGCAGGCACGGATCGTTACGGCGGCACGTGCGCATAGAAAAAAGCGGTTTCGCTCGTCTTCATAGGCTCGTAAGTCCTGATATGCGCATCGTGGATGCTTAGCACCGGTTCAGCGGCGCGATAGGGCGCAGTGGATTTTGTGCTGCGCTACATCTTATTCCAGAGGGACGCAGTTGTTAATGTGTTTAACACCACAAATAAATCAATGACTACATCTTTCTCTACCATATTTTTCTATACTAGGTCAATGGGACACGAGTTTTTTTATTCGTCGTACGTTGTCTGTTGCCGACATTGGACGACGCATGGTTACGCTCTGCATCTCGTGACCGTGCATTCTCCGAGAAGCGTGCGCCCGCGGCAAACTACATAATGCGTCCGAAATCGCTACAGAATTAGCTAACTACTTGCCCTAGGCGGACTTAAATTAATATATAATCTATCTCCAATTTCAGCAAGCCGAATGAATACAATGATGAAGCTGGGTGTGTGCTTCATCATTTCTGCACTTTTTACATTAAGGTAAGTGCTCCGTATATTATTGCATTCCTCACGAAAGCACAGAAAAAATGCGAAACATGGGCCGAATTCACAAAACTTCTCTTTCGTAAGTGCTTTTTGCCATTGGTCAGCGGGCTTCTGTAATGATATGTCCAGCATCAGGATTGGCTGAAATTTTCTCTTACCAGCATTTTTGTCGTAAGTGGTTTTTGTGAATAAGGGCCCATATTTTTATATTCTCTCTAGCGCACCATTCATTCCTAACAAAGCCATAAATTCCACAGTATGCATTTCATGTCCTATATTGATGTCATTGTTCGCTAAGCGTAACAAGGTGATTTGCATAGCTACGCCTTTTGAAACAACAAAATTATTCGTATGAACATGTGGTGAGGCCAGCCCTGCGAGAATTAGTTTAATTTATGTAAGCACAATATGCAACAAATGTATATATGAAATAGTCTCTATAGTTCCACAATCAAGACGAGCATTTGGCATGCCCGAGGAGAGCATTAAGACGTAGGCGGCGGCCAGGAAACCTCCAGGAGAGCACCGAAACATACACGGCGAATGATAGATAGATAGATAGATAGATAGATAGATAGATAGATAGATAGATAGATAGATAGATAGATAGATAGATAGATATATGGTGACCTAAGTTCGGCAAGGGACACTTCGCGTTTAAGAAGAGAAGGGAGAGAATCAGGTGGATACTATTTCACAACCAGCAACTAAACCACTAACGTTTCATGGCGCCAAGCCAATAGTGTCTAGGGCCGACAACTAGGCCGCAGAGGGAATGTTTTCAGCAGCACTAGCAGATTTTTGTTAATTAATTTGAGTTTTGTGGGGAAAGACTGGCGCGTCCCGGCCAGCAGCCCAGGGCTGCTACGCCCAGCAGCGTCCACCGGCGTCCAGCCGAGCTCCGGCCCAGGCTAGCACTACCACGCGCGGCGCACTGCACGCACACATCGTCATCGTCCCCTCTTCTTAGCGTCCCCCTGGCAGCAATTCCCAGTCTTTATGGGTAAACAATTTAGAGGGAATTCCACTGAACGAATGCGGATGACCAGCGCAACTGTATGGCAGGCGGCACTGATGTAAAGCCTCTGCAGTCACTTTGATAGGACATAACAGGTTGTGAACATGTCCATCAGCATTAAAGCCTCTGTGCAAAGTATTCCGCGAAACAGAAACCGTGACGCCACCATCAAGGTTATGAATGTGTTTCCACGAAACGCCCCAACTTGGAAACCCAGTTTAGGAAGGTTACGTCCATTCTCTTAGGTATGTTTTCTTAACACAAGTGCTTCTCAGGCACAGCATTTTCCAAGGCCAGTTAACAGCCGTTTCATATCAAAGTACGAAGGCCTCTGGACATTCTTAGTACATCCTGAATATATTACGTTGCCCCGAGGTGCCAGCTTGCGCCATTCGTATTCCGAGTGCTGTTTCTTGCTTTTCCACAGACCTAAAGAGGGCAGAAGCATATATTCAGGCCCGATTATTTTCCGCTTGATCGTCAAGATATTGCCACGTGTCATCGACACGATATAACTAACGGCACACAATAACAGTTCCATCAACATGTATTCGATAAGTTCCTTCGGAGGTATGTTCCAAAAGTGGAGGTTGTACAACAAATAACGACTTGTGTTTCAACAAGATGGCTAGCAAATCATCTCTTTGCTGCATAGCCAGATCCGTACTGGTTGTACCAGAGAGTGAAGGGGCTTGAGCAGTGTTTACAGCTGGATGTTGTTGTGCAGCACCAGTGCACAAGGCTATCTGAAAGGCAGGCTCGGTGTCCGTGCCGGAAACCGCGACAGCATCGTTAAGGAGCATATCTTGTTCACTGTAAAAGTGAGTGGCGAGAAGTGACGCGTCTGGAAAGAAGGGACGAAACATGTCATGGCTTTCTATCGGCGAAGGGCTCATGGGGCTACTAGAACGTCACCACGCTCGACAGCGTCCGAAGCAACTATCAGGAGCTGCTCCTGTAGGAGACGCGCACCTTTAGCATATCAGTTCTCTGAGCTATGCAGCACTCCTCTACAAACTACGCCATGCAGCTTTACAAACTACGCCATGCAGAACGGGCGAAGCTCCTTAAAGCGGCACCCGTTCGTCCCTCGTCGTAGTCGTAGTAGTGCGTAACCAGTCTTACGCTTTGACCTCCATGGTGGTGCCGGTGGGAGATTTCTCCTGTGCGTTGTTGGACAATAAAAAATTCGCAGCGTGCGCGTTAACTAAAAGCCGAATTCTTCTGTCTCTCATTCCCCATTAGCAGCCATTTCGTGCGTCCCCGATCTATGTAGTAGTAGTAGTAGTAGTAGTTAGTAGTAGGTAGCCACCGGCGCGTGCCTGCTGGAGCGCACGCACGCGCCGAGGGCGAGCGCGTGGCACCTGGCGCTCGCCCTCGCCGCGAGCGCCTGGAGCCCCGCGCTGCCCGGCAAACTCGACACTGCCCCGGCAAACGCGAGAGACAACGCTGGCGCAGGCAGCGTCTCCTAGCGAGTTTCGTGATTGAGAAATACCGACTGCTCGCGTTGGAGAAGCGTTCACCGGCAAAACCCATATATATATATATATATATATATATATATATATATATATATATATATATATATATACACTGGATCTTGACTTGCAATGAAGTGCCGGTGGGAGATTTCACTTGTGCATTGTGCATAGTTGAACCGTGAGGATTCGTAGCATGCGCGTTAACTAAATTAATCCGGAACTCGGCACGATCTACGATGCACATCCCGAGCTTCGTCCACTCATCATCATTCTCTCCGTGGATATGCTGTAATATTTTTTGGAGCGGTGTTACAAGCCAGGTACCAGGCAACGTGGCTAGACTGCTTAAATTGGCTACAGGCACCAAATTATTCGAAAGTATTATCATCATGAAATTATCATGCAATAAGGGCCCCTGAATTTCTAGGAATTCCGTATCTGGTTCTCTCCGCGCATACATTTCTTTCCCTTCATTCATGCCCTCATCCCACTACTGCATAACGGCGGAAGAGTTTCACAAAGCGCTATAACAATATAGCAGCTGCAGTGCTCCGATTGTAGTTCGCTTTAAAAAAAAGGACGCTGATTGCGTGAATGAACGTCTAATGCTCGCGTTAGACGTTCATTAAATAACATGGCGTAAATGAACGTATAATGCTCGTGGTCACAGGCGCAAGCACAGGCGACGACGCCTGTGCACGCGTATGATTGTGGTTGGGTTAATGAAAGTAGGCCAATTTCTGCAGCGCATGCAGGGAGCACGGCTAAGCGTGCATGGCGCTAGGGGAGTGGGAATGAAAGAGCAAGGGGAGGAAAGCTATAGAGGAGCGTTCCCCAAATTTTGAACATCTGTGGTTCTGTAACGCGCCCTGACGAGGCTTATCACACAGGCCTCTGGCATTTTCGCGATCATGGAAAATGCGACCGTCGCGGCCTGAATCGAACCGCATGCTGGGCGGCGAAATGCGGTGCCGTTATTTTCCCTGTATATGTAGCCACGTAGGGACCGTTTGGTTGCCTCAAACACACGCTACTCTGGACAGGGTAGTTACAACCCCCCGTCACATTGAATCACACGAGCCCTGGGACTCGGCTGCGCGGACGTTCATAAACAGCTGGTTGCGCGCGTCTTGGTCTCGAACGAAGCACGGGCACCAAAGAGACACGCACTGCGTCTCGAAGTAAGTGCCGGCACCAAGCAGACGCGCAACCGCTCGCTGACATTCAAAATGGCATTGCAGCAGCGAATGGTGTCACCGCCCTGCTTATCATTTATCCGAGATCTGCTTATCACGAACGGAGAAGTGGCATATATAAAAGGATCGCATTCAGCAGTTCAGATAATGCTTGCGGCGTGGTCTAGCGCGTAGCACATCGCGCTCCGGAGCGAGGAGCCAACGTTCCATTCCCACTAGGTCAGAAAGTTGTTTTCTTTCTAGGATTCAACCTCGAATTTTCGCTCACGGACAACGGTCGGTTTTCCGGAATTTCCGCAAAACGAACCCTTCAACGCTATCGCATTAAAAACCTATGATAGCCTTTCGCTCTAATTACCAATTAAGTCCACGTAACGCGTCTAATGTCACATGGGCGACAATGAACACAACCAATAAGGATAACGCAGCTTTATCAATACGGGCCTCAGCCTGGGCGGCGAAATGTCGGCGATATACCATTTCCGGGGTTATGGGCCCGATAAAACAAACAAGACCCTTTGTATACACACAGACGTGGCGAGAATTATCCAGGCCTACGAGCAGCATAACCGGACGACTACGAACGGCATCGATGTAATGTCTCAGTTTTTCTTGCAGTTGCTTATGATACCGCGCAGAAACCTTGCGAAAACCTAATAAAACCTAGAAAAACCTAGATCGGAGGGCCAGGTCGGCAATTCGGGCGGAAGCAGCGATGCCTGACGGACCAGGTTACAATTTTTAAATCATGGAAGTGGATGGCAGGAGTAAACGATGACCCCATGTAGCTGGAAGGAAACTAGTCGTCGTAGAGGACCAATGTTTCCAATGCCGTTCCCCAAATTTGCCACGAACAGCACAACTGTGGGCTCAGAGCCTTTATTCTGGAGAGCCGTGCGATCAACCAATGTCCTAAAATTCAAGATGATTATGTGTAAGTCATGAAGATGAAGCGTAATATTGGTGCTCGCATTATATATAATTAGCGCCACACTAGCATGTTCCACTCACTCTGTCCTTTACTAGTCCGGCAGCCACTGGTGAAGATAGGTCAGCTTACAGAAGTTTGAGCTAGGAGTTACAATGGATTATGTAAAAACTCTCCTTATGGCTGAAAAACGCGAGGTACGGAACAACGCAAGTTACGGGAGGCAGCACTGAATACCTTTGTCCAGTGTTGATTAAGCGTAAGATAGATTGGGGTGTTTCGGCGTTGGGAATTGTGGCCTTACTAGCCCACCTGAGGAGCGTTTCCATACCCTTCTGAATTTCAGGTATATTTCCATTAATATAGAGCTGCTTACGAGTGCGTCGCCATTCACATCAGATTTTCTCTTCCTGCTTTTTTCTTCTTCTGGCTCTGATAATTTCTTGCCGAGCGCGAATAATTGCATACAGATTCTTACAAGTGATTTCTCTGACCTGCATGGTATGACAGTGCCAACCCATTTGGAGTAGGAGAGGGGCACTGTAGTTGCATAAAAGTGACCCACATGCCCCGTCGTCTCTGAGGCCCTGTGCTGCAGTTGTGTTCCGTGTATTGTGTTCCGCGAAGAGTGGAGTGGCTTTACGCCCGTAAACCACTATACGATTATAAGACGCACCTTAGTGTTGGGCTCCGGGAATACCGATAAGCTCGGTTTTTCTAGCGCTCGCAAGCATCGCACAGTTCACGACCCTCCAGCATCTCACTTACCTCGAAATTCCGCTGGCGCAGCCGGGATTCGATCCCGAGGCCTTTGGATGAGGAGCCAAGTGCCACAGCCACTAAAACAACCCGGCGAGCCGTGAAAAATATACTTCACTCTAGCGCATGGCCGAAAAATTGAACCGTTCTTAGGTGTTCCTGTCACCGTGAATTTATTTCCCATATTATAAGGGAGAACAGACTGCACCAAGACTGCCAGTCAAGCCCACTTCTTTTTCGCCAACATCGTTGCATCTACGCGTAACACTTACAAAGAGACCCTGGGTTTTGTTGGACAACTTTTTGCAGCACTAAAGGATCAAATGACTAAAGCAAGGACTAAAACGCCAAATAACGCAACAAGAATGTATGCTGGTCCGTTTGTCTTCTTCTTGTGATGTCCGTTTTGTGCTTCAGTCCTTCCTCAATATAAGAGGACCTTGTAGCTACCCAACACAAAAGAACACAATATTTATTTTTAAATACGACATTATATATGAATTTTTTTTTCTTTTTTAAATACTGATCTTCTGAATTTACCTGCTCATCACATCTGATCCATACCTAACTAATTCCAGTAGTAGACCTATTACAGGCACTTCAATAAGAAAAGTGACCATTTTGTTATTCTGCCATTTGCAATTTTCAATGCATTTACTGCGTGTATTATCTACTGCATAATGCACAGGTCGAATTGCGTGGGTGTTGTATCTCCACTACACGGTGCGCCCTGACATATTCACAATCAGTGTTCCTCAAGCATCGAGAATCGCAATGGCACCAGAAAGCAGTCCTCTCTTGAGGTTTTGCATGGCACCCTGTCATTCTCCTGTGGTCTTGGCGAGAAATTTAAAAAAGAGCATTGACTGCTCACTCTTTCGATATAAAATCTGCCCAAAGAACAAATTTAGGCACTCAGGAGGGTTATTGCCAACTTCTGTGTATAGAGAGTGTTTAGTGAATTCGCCACCTGACCGAATACTGACGGCGAAGAATATAATGCGAAATTACGAAGTTCGGGTTCAGGTAACAAAAAAGACCTGAAAACAAAGGAGAGTATTATCAGCCAAATTGAAGGAGCTTGATATATTTAACTTGATTGGTTTTCTGCGCACGTTCGCGCGTTCAGCGTTGGGTATAAGTCAACGCACTTTATTTTCTGCAAGACGCTCGTAATTCTCCACCCTCTGCGAGTAGCCTAAAGTTGCACAGGGGCTGTGTATTCCTCCTGATGAGAAATTGCGGCAAGCCGTATGAACACAGGAACAACATGAGGTTGTGCAGTACACCTCAACTTTACACCTTTTTGTACGTATAAGCAAGCATGAGGGAGTGTGCTATGAACTTTTGTACGACGACCGTGTGTGGTACTCAAATAAAAAATAGTCACGTCATTGCACGCCAAATCAGACACCTCTTGAGAGTTACTGAAGCAGCGCCTAGTGTACGAAGAAAACTCCATAGCTTGGTATTTCGGTACATCTTTCAGATGTCACTGTATGCCCCGAGAACCATACACAAATAAATCTGTGGAAGAAAGATCGTATAAAAACGATTGCTGGAGACATGTGAGTAGAGATCCTACATTTATGAAAACAGAACGATTAGTACTGGAAGTAATCTATTACTTCATTCTGATAATGGCGATATTTGTAGAAACGTGCGTAATATTACTCCAGAACTCCGGCACAACATTTTATTCTTACGTGGAACGGATTCTGAAAGGAGACACTATCTGGGGCAAACAGGCACATTTAGCCGCAAGGCAGCAAGAGCGCGAAAAATGTGGTCTTTTTAATGTGACATTGTCTTAACCTTGAGTATTCTTTCAATTTAAATATTTGCATCGGAAATGTTTGCTGTCTGTCAGGGATTTATAAAAGAGCATTTGGGTTGTATATCTCCCGTACCGGTATAACGACATAGTTTGGCAGAAGGCGTTAATGTACATCCCCCAACAGGGGGGGGGGGGGGGCAGAGCTGATTGTGTTGAATGTGTTTATGCGATTGGTGACAGCAAACCAATCTCACCTAACATAACCGCGGACACGCAGTACCACTGACCTGATGCCTCTAGCACCTGAGCAGTGGTTCTCCGTCGTGGAAGTTCCGGTGACTCCTTGAGGACCGCTGCAAGCGATAGTGTACCCTTACAATGGCATCACGGGTTAGGTTGGAAATAGGGATAACCCAGTAAAACATCGTGAACACTTGCCCGCTATAAATGCACCGCTCTTCCATAGGTTCTCATATACCCACACACCTACCAAACCATTGCCCTAACCGAACTGGTTACTGCATGTAGTAATCGCCTTGACTCGGACCGTACCGATGAATTCGGAAGAGCGGTATTCACCACAGTGTGACACCGAAGGCCTTACGACTCTTAGGCGCGATCAGAGCCTAGCGGCTAATGACTCACTTCGGCGTACTTGGCGATGCCGTACACTTTAACGAAAATGGATGAAAAGGGGGGCATACTGTTCGTCTTATCGGGGAGAAAGTGGGCCGCCACAGATTTCGAACAAATTTTGGAGTAACTGCGATACTAACAGCCGCGATTAAAATTTTTAGTCGCGAGCATTTAAAAGTTGCCCTTGGTAAAACATTCCAGGCATGCTAACTGTTTAACCACTTCTGACCAACAGGAAAAAAGAAAAATGGAGGCTGCTCACTGGGATCACATTTTCACTCGATTTATCAGCATTTATCATAACACACGCCGATTTTATTCAGCATTTGAGATCGCAGATACAGAATGGCATGAATTCAAAGGAAAATCGCACACGTATAGACGCTAGCACATACACAAGCATATCAAAGTAATGCACCAAGCATAGACATCACCTCATGTAACGGCGCACCGACAATCCAATTATATATATATATATATATATATATATATATATATATATATATATATATATATATATATTGGACGGATTGAACCCTTTGCTGAAGACGCCCCCTGTAAGCCTTCTTGGTCTGCCGGCAGCATTGACGACGACATTGCCAAGATGCTTGCTCCCGATCTCGCACCTGGAGAAGCTGAAGAACAAGGCAGCTTATTGTTTTCTTATAGAGATATCTTCGACTTAGATGACCGTCCACTGGGCCAGACTTCACTAGTGAAGCACCGTATACACACAGGCGACAATCCACCAATACATCGACGACCCTACAGAGTTTCCGCTTCGGAGCGCCAAGTCATCAAATCGGAAGTAGACAAGATGCTAGACAAAGGCATCATTGCACCATCGTCAAGTCCGTGGGCGTCCCCTGTCGTACTAGTCAAAAAGAAAGAGGACTCATGGCGATTCTGCGTCGACTACCGTCACCTCAATCGCATCACGAAAAAGGACGTGTATCCTCTGCCTCGTATAGACGATGCCCTTCATTGCCTTTATGGTGCACAGTACTTTTCCTCGATTGACCTCCGGTCCGGATATTGGCAAATCGCTGTGGATGATCTCGATCGTGAAAAGACCGCGTTTATAACGCCTGACGGCCTTTATGAGATTAAGGTTATGCCTTTTGGTCTCTGCAACGCTCCGGCCACCTTTGAGCGTATGATGGACTCATTGCTGCAAGGCTTTAAATGGTCAACTTGCCTCTGCTATCTCGATGAGGTTATGGTGTTTTCGCCTATGGTCAGCACACACCTGGAGCGCCTTTCGTTGATTCTTGGTGTTTTTCGCAAGGCTGGCCTGCAGCTGAATTCGAAGAAGTGCAAGTTCGGACACCGCCAAATCACTGTGCTCGGACATGTCGTCGACGCGTCGGGGATCCGACCAGACCCCGCGAAAGTTTGCGCCATGAAAGACTTTCCTGTTCCGCAGTGTGCGAAAGATGTCCGCAGCTTCGTGGGCCTTTGTTCCTACTTTCGCCGTTTTGTCAAAGATTTAGCCACCATAGCACGCCCACTCACCGACCTCTTGAAAAAAGGTGTGCCCTTTTCCTGGGAAGCGTCTCAGGCTGCCGCCTTCTCTCGTCTCACGACTATTCTAACCACCCCACCAGTCCTCGGCCACTTTGACGCTTCAGCTCCTACACAGGTGCGCACCGATGCTAGTGGCCACGGCATTGGTGCTGTCTTGGCACAAGTTCAACATGGCCATGACCGTGTCATTGCCTACGCCAGCCGTCTTTTGTCACTTGCGGAGCGAAACTACTCTATTGCAGAACGAGAATGTCTCGCTCTTGTGTGGGCGGTTGTGAAATTCCGACCATACTTATATGGCAGGTACTTTTCGGTTGTTACCGACCACCACGCCCTCTGTTGGATTTCTTCCTTAAAAGATCCCACAGGGAGGCTTGGGCGCTGGGCTCTGCGCCTGCAGGAGCATTCCTATTTTGTGGTCCATAAATCAGGGCGCCTACATAGCGACGCTGACTGCTTGTCCCGTTACCCTGTTGACAAGCCCGACAACGCAAATACAGACCCTTCATCCTCTGTCCTTTCTGTATCTCAACTAATGGACATGGCCAACGAACAACGTAAGGACCCTATCTTGCGGACCCTCATTGACCAACTTGAACGCACTCCCGCTGACCCGTCGTTACGGCGATTCGCCCTGAGGGACGGCATCTTGTACCGCCGCATTTTTCATCTCGACGACTCACCTCTTCTCTTTGTTGTTCCTCGCCACCTTCGCTCCACTGTTCTTCAAGAGCTTCACGACGCACCAACTGCAGGACATCTTGGCGTTACTCGCACCTACGACCCCGTACGCCGTCGCTTTTATTGGCCCGGCCTCGCACGCTCCGTACGACGATACGTTGCTGCTTGCAAGCCTTGCAAACTTCGGAAGAAGCCAGCGACGCTCCCTGCCGGGTACCTACAGCCCCTCGACATTCCCGCCGAGCCATCTTTTCGCGTAGGCTTGGACCTCCTCGGGCCTTTTCCCGAGTCAACCTCCGGCAACAGATGGATCGCTATCGCTACGGATTACGCGACGCGTTACGCCGTCACCCGAGCTCTCCCGACTATCTGTTCCACCGACGTCGCCGACTTCCTGCTACGCGATATCATATTAGTGCATGGTGCCCCCCGACAGCGCCTCACCGATCGCGGTCGCACTTTCTTTTCTCAAGTCATCGCCGACATCCTCCGCTCCTGCTCCACGAAGCACAAACTGGCTACCTCCTACCATCCCCACACCAACGGCCTTACTGAGCGACTAAACCGGACCATTACCGACATGCTCTCCAAGTACGTCTCACCCGACCACCGCGACTGGGACACCACGCTACCCTACGTCACATTCGCTTACAACTCGTCCCGACACGGCACTGCTGGTTACTCTCCCTTTCACCTGTAGTTCCGTCGCGACCCTGTCTTACCATTGACGCCTCGCTCCCCTTTGTGCGTGATTTGAGGAGCGAATATGCCCGCGATGCGATCGCCCGTGCTGACCCAGATGATGATGATGATGATTGTGGTTCGGTTAGGAAAGGAGGCTAATTTCTGAAGCCCATGTAGGGAGCACGGCTAAGCGTCCGTGGGGGTGGGGGAAAGGGAGTGAAAGAGATAGAGAGGAGAGAAAGGCCGTAGTGGAGGGCTCCGGAAATTTAGACCACCTGGGGTTCTTTAACGTGCACTGACAACGCACAGTACACGGGTCTCTGGCATTTTCGCCTCCATCGAAAATGCGACCCACCACACCATCGAGTGCGATATCCCCTGACGTTGTTCACGTCTTCGCCTCAAACCCTACAACGCAATAGCCGAGGACCACTTATGAGGCACCGGGTGATGCCTCTTTCGCCCGTGGTGGTGTTACGGAGAACCAAAAAAAGAGAACGTTGACGACTGAGACGACGACGAAGCAACAACAGCTTTGCTAGCTGCGCGGCACCTGTCCATTTCTCTAAAATACACAGTGTTAATAATTATCTGCAACCGTAACAATATATATATATATATATATATATATATATATATATATATATATTGATCATCATCAACATCATCATCAGCCTGTCTACGCCCACTGCAGGGCAAAGCCCTTTCCCATGGATCTCCAATTATCCCTGTCCTGTGCTAACTGGGCCCAATTATCCCGGCAAACTTCCTGATCTCATGAGGCTGAGGTAATTAGGAGGAAAAATGGGGTGGAGTGCATTCGGCAAGGATTATCAGATAATGAATGGTAGCTTAACATTGTCTCTGAAGAAGAAAGTGCATAACAGCTGCATCTTACCGGTACTCACCTAGGGGGCAGAAACTTGGAGGCTAAGAGGGTTCAGCTTAAATTGAGAACGACGCAGCGAGCTATGGAACGGAAATTGGTAGGTGTAACCTTGCGGGACAAGAAGAGAGCGGTGTGGGTTAGGGAACAAACGCGTGTTAGGGACCTATTAATAGAAATTAAGAAGAAGAAATGGTGGTGGGCGGGCCATGTTTTGCGAAGACAAGACAACCGTTGGTCATTGAGGGTAACGAAGTGGATTCCTAGAGAAGGCAAGCGTGGCAGGGAGCGGCAGAAAGTTAGGTGGGCAGACGATATATATATATATATATATATATGTATATATATATATATTCAGACAATGACCTGGCATGTAGTGCTGGTAGCAAGTTCCTCTTCTGCGTAATTACAAAATAAATATTCACAGAAAAGGCGTGAAGATAGCATGAGCTTTTAGGTAACCCTGCCACACACAAATCGGTTAAACTACACGTGCATTATAGTCAGCGCCATTTCAATTAGCTAGTTCCAAATGTTAACACCTCGTCGATTGAACCGCACGGGCATTCGCAAAGTCGGTGCGCGAGCTCACAAAATGTCTCCGAGCAGACACAAACACAGTATAGGCAAACATTCAGCCACGGCGGCGAAGAAACGCGATGCATAGTTACCGCGCCGATATACCCCTTTTCCGAAGGCGTCACCGTGCCTTTTCCTTAGAGCATGGCTGTGCAATAAACTACCACCGGCACTCTCCAAGTGCGCAATCCCGTGCTATTTCTATGGTCGTTATTCCGCACACAAATGATGAACAGGTCTCACCGTCAGTGTCACTGCTGAAATGTGATGTACAGTATGGTCCACTGTTAGAGGGAACACGCGCGCGCGTCTCCGCGCTCCGCGGAGTGCCAGTGTATCCGGCGCGGCCGCGCATCGAAGCGATGCGGCGCAGGCGCACAGGAATCCAAGGGAGGTGCTTCGTGTCATCTGCTACAGCGCGGAAGTGGCGGGAGCGCGAAGCAAGAGCGGCGCCATTGGGGGCCATAGGCGCAAATCTTGCTTTGCGTTCTTGCGCTGTAGCAGACGACACGAAGTACCTCCCCCGGATTTCTGTGCGCCTGCGCCGCATCGCTTCGATGCGCGGCCGCACCGGATACACTGGCACTCCGCGGAACGCGGAGACGCGCGCGCGTGTTCCCTCTAACAGTGGACCACACTGTACTTTCCCCACTCATTATACAAACGAGACTGCTCGTGGTCACGGTACAATGTAGTTGCAGTGCGCGGGCGGCCGCGCGTTCATTCTGCTTGCCACGCATCGGCGTTCGCCTTCACGCTAGCTGCTTCACAGTGGTCGTCGCACGAGGCGAAATACAAACTTTAAGCCCCCTTGATTTCACGACCCAAAGTATTTCCTGCAAAGCAAGGCGACATTACTTTTTCTTGCACTGGCGAGAGCTCCCACCTGCCGACGATGGGCTCGACTCCGATGGCATATAACGAAGTGAAATCGTATACAAGTTGCAGCCAGTCATTCTTCAGGCATTCGGCAACCAACCGCTGACGATTCCTTGCAATTCCCTGCGTACGAATGTATCCACAACATGTAGTCTCGGAGTCTCTCGCAGGGGCGCGCACATTACCGGTGAGCTCGCCGTAACACTACGCCGGCCTCCGGAGGCCTGAGACGGCAGCCGAACGAGTGGCGTACAAATACACGGCCAGTTCAGCTAGTGCCACGAACCAGCTGACGTTATACAGCCATAGAGAAACATACTTACGTAAAGAGCGGAAACTCCCGTAGGCCCTTGCGGCCTAACTCCTACCAGCGCGACGAGCGGCTAGTCAGACCAGCAAATATTGTCTTCCGAGAAATGGGATGCCTAGTTTAGCTTTGTTTTGGTTTCGATTTTGACTGCAGCGCTTTCAAATCTGGTTTACCTGGCTGTTGAAATGTTCAAATACGTCGTGTTTAGTTGAGCTTCAATGTTTAATTTTTAGCATATAAAGACGTATAAACTAGCGCATCTCAACCTTTTCACAAAAAAAAATAAAACACCAACATCCTCGATGTATTCATGAAAAACAAAATTTGCTCATGCGAACACGATAAAATTACGCGATCAGAACTGTTGTTTGTGTAATATTTTTGATTATTTAGCCTAAACCGCTTTTCTGAATTACAAGAGGAAGCAGTGGTGGCGCGGTACAAAATATTTCATGTTTCATTGTTTACATAGGAAATGGCACAAAAATAACATGCCTCACCACACACTTAATGATGTGCATAATATTACAAATGGGAGCAAGAAATATGACTCGTAAAGTAAAGAACACGAAGTAGAAAACAACAACAACAACAACAACAAAAGCGCAGAGGCGCTGCGTTTATGCGGTTTAAAACATCCATGAGAGCCACAACAAGGATGGTTTAGCAATGCCAGCAACGCGTCTAGCACTACCCACGCTTACGAACAAGCCCCGGCGAGCGCCGAAGCACATATTTTATGCTACGCACGCAAAACACACTCCACCTGCAGCAATAAACAATATTGAACGCAAGAAACTGCAAATTAATTGCGCAGACAAAAGGAAGCAACTTACCGCAGCACTGAACCGGCATGTTGAAAAAAAGCGGCGAGGTGGGCGTAACCAGCGGTACATAACCGGAGCAGCCGGCGCTGCATCAACGTTTCTATGGAGACGGGATGCCACAGAAGGGACGTCATAGAGAAATATGTGACATGCCGTTGCAGCCAACTGGAGGCATGATAAGCTGCCTATCTTTGAAGCGCAGTGGAAGTGGCCATCGCAAGGCCTGGCGGGTGGTCAGACCCTCAGTTGCTCGGCCGCGAAACGGCCCTTGTGGCCACTCTTTACGTAGTATGTTTCTCTACGACCCAGCCTCGCATGGTCGCTGCATGATCGTGTAACGGCGACGCTTCGCATGCTTTGCATTTCTACGCTTAAAAGAAGCGTCTAGTTCTTCGTGAACAACTCGAGTAACGTGCAACGGCCACGCAGCGCGGCAGCAGAAGATCCAACGCAGAATCAAAGGGTTCCTTTTAGTCCCCTCATTGGTAGATTTCGTACAGGGCTTTTGCACACCACAGACAATGGCGCAAAATTTGGTCCTTTGCAATGAACCGTTCAACCGTTGCTCT
>CM023488.1:93098131-93138939 GCA_013339685.2 Hyalomma asiaticum
AATGACGCCTTATAAAACAATTTAAAACTAAACACCATAAACAGGTCACAAAAGGGTGGAGCACTGCGTTGGTCTTCATTGTCTTCTACGGGTATTGATGCCCACGGTAAGTAGACCCCACACGAATGTAGGAATGCGCTTGAATAACTCTGCCAAGTGGAACTGCGTGGAAAAATGATTGCGTCTAACCTTTCAATTGTTTGTTTTTTGGGGTGTAAGCTCCCAAGGATTGCAGATGATTGTCGTCGCCAAAGGATAATCTTGAAGAATCATCTCCAAAGGTTCTGCCAAAGTTCACCTTTATTGGATTGAGCTCATAAAGTGGGTCGACAGACTGTCTATCCACGACGTCGTTACAGCTAAGGACGACGGAATTTTCCTGATAATAGAACATGTCTCACTTATGAAGACAGAGCAGGTCCTGCAAGTGCTACAACTAAAGACCTTGATAATGTCGATACTCAACTGCATAAATCGATGCAGTCCGGGACATTAAGATGTCTCACTCTTTCGACAATACAAGAATGAGGCCGTCTCTCTACCTGCAGTTTTCATTTTCCGTGCCCCTGAAATACCTAAAAAATGAACAGCATGCAAAGGCTATACTAATTCCAAGGCACGCCTTTTAACCACAGGTTGAACATAAAACTAATCTCATGAGATCACTTGGCGAGATGGATGTTACATGTTGGGAAGAGGCCGTGCATTACAGGCACCGACGAGGCACATTTACGGGCCATTATTTTGAAAGGAGTTGTCTATCGAATTTTGCTGATCGAGGCATTTCACAGTCAGCATTATTCGCTCTATAATTCACGCTTTGACTTCGAGCCAGCCGCATGTGTTCCTGCTAAGGCCATGTGCGGTAGCGGAGCAGCTGCTGCAAACGTTAACGAGCATATATTTGACGCTCGGCCCTCATGCGACGCGACACAGCAGGACGTCGTAGCTTTTCCGACGAAGCATAACGAAATTATTCATCTGGCGAAATCCACTGCAGGATTGTTCTCTGTACAAATGACGATAAACAGAAGGCAAACTTATGTTTTAGTGGGGAAAAAGGCATCCGTCAGCGTCGTGGGTTCGTGGATAATGTCATCCAAAGAACGCTTATTGGGAAGACTTTTAATGCGCGAAGCTACGGAGGCAGTTGAAGGATACTTACTACATTGTGTCTAGTGTATGTCGAATAACAAGGCAGTAAGATACGTGTCGACCCTGCTGGAGCAAGAAATGGATTAGCTGAAGCAACGCTGAAGCTGGTTACAACATGTGAAGAAGTGTCCGCGCAATATCCACAGTTACATGCGCTCGACATAATACACCGGCCGCCAACATTACAAAAGTACCCTTTAAACTATGAGACACTACCGTCATCCGAAGGAAGCAATGTGGCTTGTCCTATAAATAAAAGGTGTGACTGAAGCATTAACTACAAGGCATGCTTGATACTGATATCGTACAGCCTTCAACAACGTCGTTAGCTTCACCAGTTATTATAATACAGAAAGTGGTAGGCACATACATAAGTTGTACCGACTATAGATTTGTGAACCGCCAGACCAACCTATTTCCTTAGGCAATGCCAAGAATAGGTCAAATTCTCCGCGAAGGGGGTGGCGGGTGGACCTCAGCAAGAGAAATGGCAAGGTGAGCTCGATGAGGAATTCAGGTACCTTGCAGCTTCTTCACTCCTTTCAATTTCTTAAATGCAACAGTGTAAAAAACAATGTCTTGTTTCAATGGTTGTTGTACAAGGCTATTCAATATTTCATCCGTAATTTTTGAAAGGTGTCCGTGGAGGACATCATGTTCTGCTGAGAAACCCGCGACGGTATTGCTTGCGTATATTTGAGGTGGTGAATGGGTTAAGCGAAAGTGGATTGAAGATTAGTGTAAAAGAAATTCAGTTCTTTAAAAATGCGATAGCCTTCCTGCAAGGATGCTTTGACGGACGCAGCAAGAGTACGAAGCAGGAATCAGTTCCGCAGATATCCAAAATGACAGAGCTGCATGACCCACATTCTCTGCGTTGTTTCTGGGCCTGGAAGGACATTTCAGAGCATTTAATAAATTCTATGCCACATGGACCAACTTCTTAACTCAGCTACCACAACATTACACTGCCTTCACGTGGACTCAAGAGCGTGAGGAAACGTATCAGGAGCTCGCAAACGCTTTTTCATCATCCCCGGTGCTAACGATGCCTGATTAACCCAAGCCACTTTACCTAAACACCGCAGCTTAAGATTAAGGGTGAGGTGCTGTTTTACATCACTACACATTAGCAAGCCCACGAAAAGAAAACTCGGTGACTGAATATTATTCATAGACGTTGACCCATGAGAGAGGTCAATTGCCTAACCACTTAGAAAGAGGCTCTACAAGTTCTTACGGCTCTATGATTCTTCACAACCTGCCTAGCAGGAAGGGACTTCGAGCTATTCATGTACAACGAAGCTTTGACTTGCATTTCAAGCCTCTCAGAACCGAAGGAAAGGTCTCCTCTTTGGAATAGTCAGACAAAGCAGTTCATATTCGACAAGCCAGGAGAAAAGTTAAGAGGTGCAGATATCATCTCAAAGATCATAATAGCCGCGAACTCTGAGAAATCCGTCAAGCAGCTTCTCTGGTAGGATACAGAAAGGTTGGTGGTGGGAGTATTTAAAATAATTGTAAAAAATAATAATATTATGCCCAGCCTGCTGCACCTAGGTATTGGAGGCTACCAGATTAAATAATAACCGAAAAGCACATAAGTCAATTTGAAAGTTTTTTGTATAAAAGTGGAAGAGAATGAAAAAAAGGGCTGGGGGTACCGTAGAGCTAGCCACAGCCATGGAAAGAGTCTCAGCGGGTTTTTTATTGGGGAATCCTGCTTACGTTGACAACCTAATGCGTTGCTTGTTTCTTTACCCACAGAAAATACAGAGGAAATGAACTTGAAGAGCGGTAGGGTGGACGTACCGAAGACTACAGTCACAAGAATCTGATAACTTCATCATGACACTAAAGACTACGGTGGATATGGCGCATCCTGGGTGACGTACTTGAAGATAAACGAAATGTATTACTGGAACGCTATGAAGAAAGATGTTCCAAAATATTTTCGATCATGTCACAGGCGTCAAATATGCAAAGCAATACACAAACCCTTGTGAAGACGAATGATCTAGCAAGTATTGAAACAATCCTGCCGAAACCGTGAGCCGTGATTTCGCAGTCCTTAGATAATAAGGAGGGGAGGTGATAAACACAGTGTTTTCTTTTAGCTGGCGATGAATGTACTCAGATGATGGCATGCAAGACCGGAAGAGAAGATATCAATATTGTCATATCTCTGAGCAGTGAGGAAATGTTCAGAAGCATTAAAATTTTCTTTGTGGATAAAGACCCCGCTTTCAGAAGTGAACCCTTGAAATAATGCGCGGCAAAAGGAAATATATAACTGCGTTTCGCATATCCATTTTATCCCGAAGCTAACAGAATAGCCAGAAAAGCAACCAGACGCAAAGCATTTCCTCGCACTTCATTCAGAGTTCCCAAACAGCTGGAAATATGCTCTGAAAGAAGCTGTTAATCACCGTAATCGTTCCCACACAGGTGCCGAGGGATGTAGTCAATACTAAGCTTATCATAGAAAAGTAGACTGGCTTCCAGGTGATCGCCCTCCTTGCCTGACATATCATTTTTAGTGCTTGAAACACGCAATAAACCTGTACAAGATCACAAGTAGAAGATGACCACAAAACAGTCATTCAATGGCGACACCTAACTTTAGTGGTCCAGATTTCACCCTACTTCGTATATGACTCCAAGGTCCGAAATAGGTTTTTACAAGATCTCATATTCTACTGACAACAGCCAAAAAACAGGCAGCTCTCCAATCTATTTGGAACAGCGCAGTTTACAATTTAGCTCAGGTAGCTTCTCTCTGGGACCTGGTGCTATATTAACCCAAGGGGTTGGCGACAACAGGAGGGCGTGTACAGCGATTAGAGTGCCGTAAAGGAAGTGGGTTGAGAAATGAGGACAAAGCTGAAGACCCATTAGAAAGGCATCTCAATGTGGTGTATCAACATAATGTATCATCTAGTAAAGCGCGGCGAGTGTCTGCATGGAAATGTCATAATGGACATGCTTCCGACAGAGCGGGCATTAGCAGGACATGATTCCTGAGTGTGATTTAAGAAAATGCAGAACGTTTGGAATAGTTGCTTAGATGAAATTTCACCCATAAACCAAGCAAACACATGTAGTAACGGCAGAGAAGAAGAATACAAGGCTAACGTATTCAACTATCCTCGCACTGGATACACCGCAATGGTATTACTATTACAAACTTTTGCCTACGTCTATGGTAATCTCGAATGCAAAAGTCCAGCGCCGCTGCTTAGCCGCGCTCAGTTGTTCTGGCACAGAAGTAACGAGGACTTTTGATTTAGCATACTCCAGAAGCATAATTGTATAAGTAGCCTAGACAAATGCGCGTAAGCATAAGGAGCTCGGGGAAAGACATTTGCGCATATTATCTGTCCACTTCAAACATATTCATTAGCTTAGGTTTGAGACACAGGAACAGCGCCAGATTGGAGAATCTAGTATTTGCACCCTTGAACCGATGAAGCTGAAGCAAACGTAACCAAGGATAAAAAGAATTGGCAGATCCCACGTGCAGTGGGAATCAAGTAAATGCGAAGCACGCGTCAAGAACGTAAAATGGATTTGCATTTTTGTCTCACTATACCGAGTTTGGTACATATGAAGCTAACGAAACGGCCGCAAGAGCACCAAGACTGTGGCATGTTAACCATGCTGCTCATGACACGCATGTCATGATTCTAATGTTATCACCTGTCATTTACGTTCGGCATGCAGTCATGTTGTGCCATAGCAATTTTGGTATACATCCCATTAAGGAAACGCGTGGCATATAAATCATGCAGCCCATGACATGCATGTCATGGTTTTCTTGTTAGGACCTGTCGCGTATGTTCGTCATGCCGTCATGTTGTGGCATACCAATTTTCGTATACATCCCATTAACGAAACGTCAGAAGAGCACCAAGACCGTGTCATGTAAATCATGCCACTCATGACATGCATATCGTGCTTTTCATGTTATGATCCGTCAGTTGTGTTCGTCATGCCGTCATGTTGTGGCATACCAAGTTTCGTATACATCCCATTAACGAAACGGCCAGGAGAGCACCAAGACCGCGGCATGTAAATCATGTCGCTCATGACACGCATGTCGTGATTTTCATGTTATGGTATGTCATTTACGTTCGTCATGCAGTCATGTTGTGGCATGCCAATTTTCGTATACATGCCATTAAAGAAACGGCCAGGAGAGCACAACGACCATCGCATATAAATCATGTCGCTAATGTCATGTATCTCATGTATTTCACGTTATGACCTGTCAGTTACGTTTGTCATGAAGTCATGTTGTGGCATGCCACTTTTCGTATACGTCCGTTTAACGAAACGCGTGGCATGTAAATCATGTCGCTCATGATATGCATGTCACGATTTTCATGTTATGACCTGCCATTTATGTTCGCCATGCAGTCATATTGTGGCATACCAATTTTTGTATACATCCTATTAACGAAACTGCCAGGAGAGCACCAAGACCGTGGCATATAAATCATGGAACTCATGACGTGCATATCATGATTTTCATGTTATGACCTGCTATTTATGTTCGTCAGGCAGTCATGTTGTGCTATACCAATTTTCGCATACATTCCATTATCGAAACGGCCAGGAGAGCACCAAGACCGTGGCATGTAAATCATGCCGCTCATGACATGCATGTCATGATTTTTATGTTATGACCTGCCATTTATGTTCATCACGCAGTCATGTTGTGGCATACCAATTTTCGTAAACATCCCATAGCGAAACGGCCAGGAGAGCTCAAAATCCTAGGCGCCTAGCTAGCTAGCTAGCTAGATAGATAGATAGATAGATAGATAGATAGATAGATAGATAGATAGATAGATAGATAGATAGATAGATAGATAGATAGATACGCTCAAAGTCGCCGAAGTTCGCTAAGAAATGCGATCGTATTTAAAAAATATGCTGGTGTACGGTAGTGTACGATGAGTCTTAAAACAACTGCGTCAAATTCAACTGCTATATGGGTAGTTGTACTACTACGCGTTCAGACCACCTGACATTAAAGAGTAGACGACATGGAATGTAAAGAATAAAGGCAGCTGGCGGTTAAAAGTCACAACCTCCACGGCGGTATTTCACTTTTCGACGCAGAAGCGTTGCCTCGCACGTATAAACAAGCGCCTCTTAGATACAAGCACATGCGTTCAATGTTCTTTCTTCGAACGCTATAACCTTTGAAAAACACGCGCTAAGCCGAGAAGAAGTGTCGCGCCCTGCGACAGTCAGCCAAAGAGGTCATGCGCAAAGGACCAGTTCGTCAAAACTATTATTCACTAAAGATTAGTCTTCTTGGATGTTAGCGTGCCTCGAACCCTCGGTGACGCTTTATTCATCAAGTGTATGTTCTGCCGTCGTGACGACGCATGACATAGACAGCGGGCTGGGGAGAATTAAACTTTTTTATTAATTGAGCCCATGGTCAGCAAAGCCAAGAATTCTCATTACAGTAGCAGAGCGGCGTTAACAACAACTGAGCAGCGATGAGATGCGAAGGCTTTTCAAATGCGATGGAGTGCATTCTCGCACTGCCTGACATGTTCGGGGATAATGTGGGAGGAAGTAAAATCTGCGCGTCATATATGCAAGTTTGTCGAATAGCGGGTGCCATTCGAGAAGCATGCATCGTGCAAGCTAGGCGTGCACCGCAAGAGGTTAAATGGGTACAGGGTATCCCTTCTAAACAAAGCAAATCCATTGATTGATTTGTGATGTTTAACGTACGTCCCAAAACCAGCTCTGATTACGAGAGACGCCGTAGTGGAGGTCTCCGGAAATTTCGACCACCTGGGGTTCTTTAACGTGCACTGGACATCGCACAGCACACGGCCTCAACGTTCCGCCTCCATCGAAATGCAGCCGCCGCGGCCGGGATTCGATCCCGCGACCTTCGGATCTGCAGCCGAGTGCCATAACCACTAGACCGCTGTGGCGGGGCTAAAGCAAAACCAGTGCGCGTGTCGATATGAACACAACTTCTCGTTGTTTTGACTAAAATAGAGCACCAGCCGCCCAACGATGAAACGAATGCTCCTTGGCCTTGCACAAAGAACCTGAGTTATGTGCTGTTACCGCTTGCCCGTGTTCGGCAAGTGACGTCACAACTGATAGCTGGGCGACAACTGTGTGCGCTGAGCTACCCTTGCCACGTGATGTCTACCGGAATGTATATTGTCGACCGGCACAATAAAGACGGGGGTTTTTAGGGGCGAAGCTCCTCTTAGTCTAACCTTGTCACGCGTCAGGCGTCAGGCGTAACCCGCGTGACGGGAGGCACGCGTTCGCCCTCGGCGTTCGCCCTCGGCGCGTGCCTCTCTCTCTCTCTCCCGGCGCGTGCCTCTGCTGTCTTGTCAGAGAGAGAGAGAGACAGGGAGAGAGCGAAAGGAGCGCGTTGGCTATGGAAACGCTCTTTCTTAGAGGAACGCTCTACCAGCTCGCAAAGAAGGAGAACGCGCCCTCACCAGCGAGAGACAACGTTGGCGCAGGCAGCGTCTCCTAGGGAGTTTCTTGATTGAGAAATACCGACTGCTCGCGTTGGAGAAGCGTTCACAGGCAACCCATATATATATATATATATATGGTGGTGAATAGGCCGGAGCCGTGAAGGCAGAGATGAGTAGTAGACCCTCGGAATTGGCAACAAAAATACGGCATTTTTGTTGCCAATTCCGAGGGTCTACTACTCATCTCTCTCTCTCTCTCTATATATATATATATATATATATATATACCGTATTTACTCGCATAATTCTCGCACTCGCGTAATTCTCGCACCCCCCACATCGCCCAACAAAAATGCGGTTTTTTTTTCCTCGCGTATTTATCGCACCCCGAAAAATCGCAGCATCAGATGTTGTCTGCTTCTTCCAGCCAATGATGATGATAGCGCGCGGCAGCCTAGCGCCATCTCTTACGCATCATGCATACTACCAGCGCACGGAGCCCTAATCCAATCCAGGCCAAGCCACAAGTGAAGTTCGCGTACCGAGCGCCGTGTGGCCGTGTTTAGTGTTAGTGTTCCGTTTCCGTGTCGCGTGTGTAGTAGCGTCCATCCTGCAGCAACACAATGGGCTTATACGGAAGCCACACAGCTGCTTTCAAGTTAAAGGTCATCGATCATGCACTGGAAAACGGCAACAGGGCCGCCGGCAGGCACTTCGGCGTGGACGAGTTTTGTGTGCGCTACTGGCGATGGCAGCACGAACAGCTGAAAGCCACGAACAAGACACGCAAGGCCTTCCGTGGGCCTAAGACTGGGAAATATCCACAGGTTGAGGCGGCACTGCTTGACTACATCAAGGGTCTCCGCGCGGACGGGTGTGCCGTTTCGATCGACTTGATCAGAAACCAGGCGCGCATAATTGCCCGGAAGGAGGGCATCCCCGCACAAGATTTCCGCGCGAGCAGCGGGTGGGCCACACGATTTATGCGCCGAAGTGGATTGTCACTCAGGAGACGGACGACTTTGTGTCAGCGGCTACCCTCGGCGTATGAAGACAAGATCGTCGATTTTCATCAATTCGTGATTAGGATCCGGGAAAAAAAGAACTTCCTGCTCTCGCAGATTGGAAACGCGGATCAAACGCCGCTCAACTTTGACATGCCTTCGAACACAACTGTTGAACAAAAAGGTGTGCGGAGTGTGCACATCAAAACAACAGGTGCCGAGGAGCAGAGGAGCACCGTCATGCTCGCCGTAACAGCGGATGGGCGGAAGCTGCCACCGTTTGTTATTTTTAAACGGAAGACCCTCCCGAAAGCCAAGTTCCCCCCTGGAATTCATGTACGAGTACAGGAGAAAGGTTGGATGACAGCTGACCTTATGGTCGATTGGGTAAAGACTGTCTGGGGACGCCGCCCAGGGGCACTTCTTTACCCATCGCTGCTGGTCGTCGAAAGCTTCCGCGGTCACCTTGTCGACTCCGTTCGGACGAAGCTTAAGGAGCTGCGGACTGATCTCGCCGTCATTCCAGGCGGTCGGACATCGATGCTGCAGCCTCTGGACGTATCCTTGAACAAACCGTTCAAGGATAATGTTCGGAGGCTGTATGCCGAATGGATGGCTGAAGGCGACCATGCCATGACTCCCGGGGGAAAGATAAAAAAGCCGTCAGTGGAGCTCCTCTGTGCGTGGGTAATGAAGGCATGGGCCATGATTTCCCCAGAAATCATAGTCCGCAGTTTCAAAAAAACTGGAATTTCCAACGCCTTGGACGGGACGGAAGACGACGTGGTTCACGATGGCGATGGAGACAATGCTGAAGCTGGCGACGACTCTGATGACGCCGCTACGAGCGACGTCGACGGCAGTCTTGACTCTGACTCCGAGTAGTTCGGCGAAGAGACACTTTATTTGCTAGTGGCTTTAGTGTCTGCTAATAAACATTGATTTGTGTTAAACCTGTAGTTTTATTTTATTGTTAAGGTAAGTCTTGTAAAGGTAAAGCAGCAGCGCATCTTTTTTCCCGCTTCCTGCTTTCATTGCTTTATCCGCAGCTTTCCCAGAGCATAAGCGCCCCTAAATGAGTTATCAGCTCATTGGAGTTAGCATATAACTCCTTAAGCAGCGCCTAGTTCGGCAGCGGTGCTCCTGGCACTTTCACCAGAAGGCACTTAGAATACTCCACACGGACGTAAGCCCAAAGATATCAGAACAGTGCTTGCTAAAGGTAATGCCGCTTAAAGTGGCGGCCTCATTATGGGGACTCAGCTAAGCTGGTTTACCGTCTCTTTTGCATAGATCGATGACGTGAGCTAGCATCAGAAGTCCTTAAGGAACGCCTAGTTTGAGGTCTGCGCCCCTCGCACTTTGACCAGCGTGCACTTAGAATACTCCACACGGACGCAAGCGCAAGGGTACAGTGCTTCTGAGAGGTAATGCCGTTTAAGGTAGCGGCCTCACTACGACGGCTCAACTAAGCCGGTTTCGTGACATTTTGAGCGGCCCCAGTGGTTGTTCTGCTTGCTGTACAAAAGTGCTGTACATGTCGTTGGAAAGCTTGATCTGTAGATTTCAGATCTGTGAAATAAAATTAACTACATGTGGATTGTCTAGAGGACACCCGTGAATTGGCACTAATTACAAGGCTTCGGCTGACGGCGCTCCGGTTATGACCACCACCATCACCCTCATAATCATCTTTGCCCTACTTTGAGTGCACTGCAAGACGAAGGCGTCTCCCAACAATTTCCATTCCACCCCATCCTGAGCTAGCTGGTTCCACTTTAAGCCCGTGTACTTAGTTTCACCACTCCATGTAACCTGTTGCCTACCTCTCCTGCGTTTTGCCCCTCTTGATATTCACTCAGTCGCTCACTCTCCGTTTTCACGCAATTGCTTCAGTGACCTCGATATGCAGAAATTCCCGTGTCGGCGTCATTGCTTGTGAGCGGAAAACAAGTGTTGTCCGTGAACGAAAATTCCAGGTACGCGAGCGATGGGGCAGGAAACTCACTTTATGAATGCTTGCTTTGGCATCTGCATTTTCGTGGTGGTTAAAACTTTACTCAGAAGGCAAAAGGTAAAAGACCATAAAATAAATGATTAAAAAGCAGTGTTCTTGGCAGCCGTCAGGCTGCTGGTTGCGGCGGGCGGAGCATGCCTAGACGCGACGTCCTCTACCCAGGTCAGCAGCCGAAGTTGCACATCCTGCTCGGTGCTGGACGAAGCAGCCTCCAACTGCTGTGGACTCGTTATGTGCCAAGAGGCAGGGCTAGGTGTGCCGGGCACGAGAATAAATTGTGCTCGTAAGTGGCGCAGGAGCGCCCACATAAGCGGCAGGCCGGAAAGTACGTCGCTGGGTAGAACTGGGCGAAGCGTGCAGGAGTGAGAAAAGTATGGGCCTGAAGATGGCGCCACAAGTGTTGATGGTGCTGGGAAAGGGAATGGGCGGTACCTCAAGGAAATGTCAGGCTAAGTAGGAGTGCGTCACGCATATCCACTCCTGGCGGGGCTGGGCTTGCTTCTGTCAGCGGAATCGCGAGTGGTGGAATTCGCCGCCTCGTTGGAAGGATCGGCCACGTGAGCGGGCACCCAGATAATTTGGATGGGGCGAGAGGGGACACGATCAGAATGTACGATACCGTTGGCCTTGAGTCCCACTGGTTCAACAGCCTCTTTGCAGATCGCAGCCTTTGAGTTACTAAGAATATATTCCGCTGAGGTTTCCGCGATGGCAAGGGTAATATCTGCCTCTTCGGCCTAAACAGAGGTCGAGGTGTAGTCAGAGGCGGTCAATGTAAGTCGGAGAGAACTGTCAGTGACTAAAAGGGCGTGGGCTACGTAGTGGAGGTATGGACGGGATCCACATAAGCAACGGGAGTGTTATGCATACTGACGCCACAGCGCGGAGGTTCACGCTCTTCTCCGGGTGGGGTGGCGTGCGGAATGCATGTTTGAGGGAGGGGATTAATGGTGAGGAGGGGGGAGGCATAGGAACGCTTGGACATTGAGGTGGGAAGAGGGATACGAGGGGAAAGTTTAAGGGTGGAGGGGAGTGGCGCTACCAGGCTGGGTGCGGGAGAGACGGAGGTGGGCCGTGCGATGGGCCTCCGTCAGCTCCGTAAGGTAGTTGTGGACGCCCATCGACAGTTGCCGTTGTTAAACGCAATGCCATCGGCCAGAACCATTTCCACCTAAGTGTGACGGAGACTTGCGACGGGCCCCTCCGATACTAACAGATCCTTTTGCCATAGACATTGACATTGACATAGACATAGGCATTGAGAGAACTCCCCAGATATTGTCGCAACTTCACAGAGACAGGCCACTTCATCAGAGACATCATCGGCAGTGGAACGCACCTCGCAGATAGGGCCGGGTGCAATGGCAAAAAGGCGCAGTGAGCCGGGTGCTCGTGAGAGCAATGTCGGACAGAGGGGGACGAAGAGCAGTCCAAAGAATAGTACAGCCTTCCTGCGGAAAAGGCCTGCGTTTGTCTCTTTTCCATCACTAATATATATATATATATATATATATATATATATATACATGGACTGAATATGCAAAAGTATCTTGGGTCGCCGCAGTTTATAGCTGAATTGACGATCCACCTCTTTCTTAGAAAAAGACGGTTTATTGCAGCAAAGTTTTCGGTCGGAGCCTGACCTTTGACAAAACATATAAACAATATCCACAGGCCAGTATGACCTTTTATACCACATATTACCTGGTAGAAAGGAGAGAGGGACAAGGATGGGAAGGAGAACGAGCAACATAAAAATGCACGAAAATATATAAAATGAAAAAAATGAATAGAGTGGTAGCGACATCACTGCAGAAAAAGATTAGTGTACGGGGGAGTTCAGCAATAGCAGCTACACACGCACATATACAAAGAGAAACACAGAGCGAGAGAAAAAAAAACAAGAAAAAGAGAAGAAATGGAACAAGGAAATAACAGAGAGAAAGGTGGGAAAATGGGGGAGGTATCGAACAGGATGGGTGTTGTTTGCGTGTCTGGATCCTCAGAGTGAACGTACATTCTATATAGTAATTCATCAATTCGACATGCGCGTATTCCGTGGCGCCGGCTCACGTTCGAGCGACCTAACGGTGGCTTACCTTAAATGGTTTGGCGGTTACCTTTGTGATGTCGCTGCACAACACCCAGCAAGGAAGAACGTTGTGGAAGAAGCGCGGGCGGGGGCAGGCGGGGTCGAATACTGGCACGAAGGGTGCTGTACACGTGTTCCTGACTGGATACACCATGTTAAACGGTCATTCGGCGTTACCGCGCTGCGGGATAGGGTAAGGAGGACAGAGGGAAGGAATAAATGAAGAAAACAGTCCTATCCCACAAGCGGTGCCCGCACATATATGTATTATAGCCCCGTCAGTTGTTATGAGCATCAACATATTCAACAAGTAGTGTGCCTTTCCTGCAATGAGCAATGACTGAATATAAGCATTAGTGTTTTGAACAGCCGATGGGCAATATACATTTAAAGTAAGTGGATGATCCTGGAAGTCAAAAGTCTACAGGTAGGCCTTCACGGTCTGAATTCATCATTCGATATTGCATTTTAGCGCGGTGAGCAAATTCATGTGAAATAAAAGCTGCTAAACTGCCAGTGCTAGAGGAACGGTTTAAAGGAAATGTACTGTAATTTCTATGTCTAAAGCTCCTGTCTGCTCAAAGTCACGTTTTTTGTAAAGCTACAGTACCAGTGTTCAACACAGAAGTAAAACAAACCATTTGGTTCTCAAAACACTGAATGACAACTACACTAAAATTTTCAGGGGTCCTATTTTCCTGAGACACCAGCAGAATTAATAGCCTCCTCTAATATACTATCTTTCATTAAAGTGGTTCTTTGAAATTATTCAGTTTTGGTATTTCTTGGCTTTTGGCTTCAGTCTCGCTGAAACATCCCAAGCTTTAGAGGAATATCGACGTTTCATGGTTTTTGAGTTATGGTTATATTTTCAGTTGTATGTATGTGTTTATTTGTGTCAGACTGTACAGGGGAGCCGAAGCATTCGTCAGGTATCCCAGCCTTGAACCCCGGATTCCAACTTTTGTATGAAAGGAAAATAAAGTTCTTTACTGCTATTCGCGAATCTAATGTCCCGGAGTGTGAATTCAGATCTGGCTCCGACCCGACAGGGATTATTTTCAACTCAATTCAATGGACCCGGATGTGATGAATCAGTATGGGTGACATCTATTGGCGGAGTAGTAGGAGTTGACTCATCTGTGCATTTACTATTTCCGCTAATGAGTGTCAAACTCACGAAAGCTTCTCCATCGCCTTCTACATTGTCAAAGCCTATGGCTACTGACAGTGATAAATCTGTTCGCTGAGAGAAGCGATACGTAGCACGGGCATTCCTTTGAGGTGGCCCACCAAAATCAGAGCGGGCTTCACATCTTCACGACCGCTTCACATCTTCACCACCACAGATTCAACCCGGTAAATGAAAGATTATGCTTGATTTCGGCAAAGCGAGTGGTGCCAGCAAATGTTACGATAACTGTTCCGTGCGGATCTTGTTCATGAGATGAGAGCAGCGATATACTGAAACTGCTCCTGCCACTGATAAAAAATTACAGCATATCCACGGAGTGAATGATGATGAGTGGGGGAAGCTCGGGAAGTTCATCGTAGATCGTGCCGAGTTCAGGATTAATTTAGTTAACGCGCACGCTGCGAATCCTCATGGTTCAACTATGCACTAGTGAAATCTCTCACCGGCACCTATATATATATATATATATATATATATATATATATATATATATATATATCGCTTCTCCAACGCGAGCAGTCGGTATTTCTCAATCAAGAAACTCGCTAGGAGACGCTGCCTGCGCCAACGTTGTCTCTCGCGGGTGAGGGCGCGTTCTCCTTCTTTGCGAGCTGGTAGAGCGTTCCTCTAAGAAAGAGCGTTTCCATAGCCAACGCGCGCCATTCGCTCTCTCTCTGTCTCTCTCTCTCTCACAAGACAGCAGAGGCACGCGCCGGGAGGCATGCGCCGGGAGAGAGAGAGGCACGCGCCAGGAGGCACGCGCCGAGGGCGAGCGCGTGCCTCCCGACACGCGGGTTACGCCTGACGACTGACGCCTGACGCGTGACAAGGTTAGACTAAGAGGAGCTTCGCCCCTAATACAAACGTGCAGGTGGCGTGTTCACGCGCAATCAGACTACGTACGCTAGGCACAGGTAAACGCTTAAGCACTATACGGTGTTTGTTGTCTTGAAATAGCTGAGAGGCACACATTTTACGGAACCAGAGGATGCCGATGGCAGTAGTCAAAAAGTGTGCTGGCATAACAGGAATAGTTGGTCGCCTCAAACATCTTCTCTCCACGCGGGTGAAATTAACTATTTATAATTCACTGTTCTGCTCTTATTTAAACTACTGTATACTTGTCTGGGACACAACGACATTTTCTAACCTGCAAAAAATACATAAAATGCAAAAAAGGTCCTTCGGTTTACTTATAATGTGCCTTTTGGGACAGCAACTTCTGACTTGTTTATTGATGCTTACATTACCACCATTCATCAGCTGTATCGCTATAGACTAAGTGTTCGTTTTAAATTTGAAATTAAAGAAAACTTAGAGTGCTTAAGAGAAATTGCGTGCCTGGAAAAGAAAAAACAGAGTTATGTGACACGAAAAGGGGAGACATGGATGGCACCGGCCGCTCGTTTAAACTCTTCAATGCAACGTTTGTGCCATGCCTTGCCTTCCCTTCTCAATCATTACACATTAACTAATTTTGATCCTTTTTGTTGTTCACCAGGCAAGCTACGCTTGAAATTTGTAAACGCTATTGGTTACTAATATATATATATATATATATACTTCGTTTCTTTATTTTGATTATTTTTATTATCTTGTTCAAGCGTTTTGTTTCAAATGATGTACAGTCTTGACAATGATGTAACTGTTTTTCTGATTTCTGTTTTTTCAAATTGTATGTAAATAAAACTGTCGGTGTGCTGCCGTGAGCCCTTGTAAATGGGAGCGGCGGGCTCGTCAAGCTGTCGGAAGACAGCTTTTTTTCGCCGCTCCTCTGTCTGTGAAATGGACACAAAATAAAGTGGATTGATTGATTGATTGATTGATTGATTGATTGATTGATTGATTGATTGATTGATTGATTAAGAGTAGGAATGATGAGTTACATTTCAGATGGTGACGGCGTAGCTGCAGGTGCTGAATATCCACTTTTCTGTGCGGGATCGCTCAACCTCTATTGAAGCAATTAGCAACCCATTTTCTCTGATGTATTCTCGTACACATTGTGCGCGAATCGGTATAAGAGAGCCCAGGACCCAAACCTGGGGAATGTGCATCAGAGCGGGCCTCCTTGATTACCTGCACGTTTGTGCGAGCTGGGCCGTTAATAGATAACTATTTGCGGCCCAGCCTGAGCTAACATGCATGTAATTTCGGACGTTCATGTCGTTCCCTACATCGCAGACTTCAAGAACTTCTGTTTAAACGAGCACGAGCGCAGCTAGCTCTAAGATTTTTCTGGCGTCAGAATGAGCATGAAGAAATGTAACTTGATTTATTATTATCTCCAACGCGGTACTACCGGAAACATAGTTACGGCAGTTTATATCTCCCGACTAAAAGGGCATTGGATGTGGTTCCAACGATACTGGCGTTTATGACAACCGCGGCCCGGCATTCGTTCCCTGGTGCATAAAAGACAGAATATTTCATTTGTAGGCGTCGAATTATATGCTTGTCTGATCATGCTCTTTTTTGGGGGCGAAGCTCCTTATGCCGTGGGTCTGTCGATCCTCCGTTCTTTTGTTTGTAGTAGCCACCTCTAGTTCGTGAAGTGATCACTAGATGGCGTGATGGCGCTGCGGTGCTCGCTTCATTCAGATGTATTGGAACGCGTATTATGGGAGTCTCTCTGTCTGTCTGTCCGCCCGTCTGTCTCTCCGTCTCTCCGTCCGTCCATCTGTCCGTCGGTCTGTCTGTCTGTCTGACTATCTGTCTGGCTGTCTGTCTGTCTGTCCGTCCGAGCGCTGCAGTGCTGCTTAGCTAGTACGTGAATTGATCAATAGATGGTGCGGAGGCGCCTCGCTGCGTGCTCTAGTGTGATAGGAGAGCGCTAGATGGCCACACACAGTGTTTGTCACGTCATTGATGATGTACTGGGCAAGATTCATGGAAGATTCCCGGTTTTTACCTATGAACCTGCGGAGCTTCGCCCACTCATCATCATTCGCTACGTGGATATGCGTGGATGTCAGGACAACTACCGTGATCAGGGTGTGTTGCATTTTGTATTGGTGGCAATATTACTTCGGGAAGATGGTCACTCATTCGAGCTGAAGTGCTGTGGAGACGTTATCAATCACATTTGAATTTTCTCAGTGCTATATCACCCTTGCAGAAGGGGTTCAAGTGTTTTATATTATTATTATTATTATTAGGCCACTCTCTGCTGCTTGAAAAATTATACCTGCTTGGTGTCAGAGGTCCGTTTCGCAATCTACTTCAAAATTGTCTCTCTGATAACTCCCAGGTCCTTTGCCTAGACAACCAGCTAACGTTTAATAATAGACTTCCCTTGAGAGCTGGCGTACCACAGGGCTCTATTCTTTCTGCTCTTCTTTTTAATCTTTTCATAAATGATTTCGCTTTAGCTGTTCCTAAATGCCTTTTATTTCAGTACGCCGATGGCACCGTTCTTTTAGCAAAGCATTTCTCTTATCCTAAAGAGTTACCATTGTTACGAGATAGTGTTTTTGATGCTGCGACTTGGTTTACGAATAACTCTTTATTTATAAGCCAGTGTAAAACGAAAAAAAAATTGCTTTAAAGATCCTTTGAAATCAATATCACCCGTCGTACCCTTATTCCATCACTCGCGTGATTGCACCACTTGCAAATGTGCTCCCATTGAATATGTTAATTCTATAAAATATAAAGGTATGTTTTTTGATGATCACCTTTCCTGGTATGACGACTTATCCTATGTTTGCAGTCGTTCACGACATATCTCGTGGTTGCTTTTCAGTATGAAATCCATGGCCACTACTTATATAAAAAAGACTATAATGCTCTTGCTTATAGCATTCTGCGTTATGGCATTACATTGTTTCGCTTTCGTTCTGCACGATGGCAATGTCGTGTTGACAAGATTTTCAAAAGCATGCTGAAATCCATTCGCCACAACTCTTCCTCCTCGGACAATGCTAACCTGTTTTCTTTGCTTGGTATGCCGTCCTTTAAAGCTCTCCTTAATCAGCCTGTTGTACTGCGGCACTTCTGGAATCCTCAGTTTAAGCATGAATACACTGCTGCACGAACATTACGCAGAACCTCTCGCTGTGTTGTACCGTTTTTCATAACAAGATTTGGTAAAGCTGCCAGAAAGGTGTATGTACCGGCAATTTTTAATGAACTCCCTGATAAGTTGTTTTCCGTAACCACGAAACGTGCGCTAAGAAAGAAGCTAAAGTCACTATAATTTCTACAGCTCTCAGATTGTTTTTGTTTTGTTGGATGATTCGTATATTATCGGGATTATTTGCTCTACTAGTGCCGCATATTTGTGTTCCTTGTTTTAGTGTCCACGGAGAATGCATTTCCGATAGAGAAACGTTGTTGCATTGTATGTAATGCTTTTGCTTTTCTTTCTTAAAATATTGTTTAGCTAAGCTATTTATATTATATTTTTTTACTTGTTATATCTATAATTGTACGTAGTGTTCTTGTTTTGTCTAGTGTGTTTAAATTTTGTGTAAATAGACTATTTATTTGTGTTGTATTTTTTGTATAAGATAGCACACAAATTTTTTCGATATCTGTGTTGTCATCAATCGTCTGCTGAGTGCCGGGCCTAGTCCTCCAAGACTCCTGATGGCTTTGACAGGCCTGTTGTCCTTTTGTACTTCTCCCCAAATGTGACAATTATTATTATTATTATTATTATTATTATTATTATTATTATTATTATTATTACTATTATTATTATTGTCGTTGTTGTTGTAATTTCTTAAGCCTTGACCACGTTGTTGCTAGATTTCTGCATGAGGCTATGTCACGATTCCTCCACCTCGCAGACCACAATAAGGAAAGCTTCATCAGTCTGTTTCTTGTCCAGGCTTGCTGTGGTGTACAGTATGGCTTGGGCTCCGATGCATTGAAATTGTGTTGTGACACAACGCAACATACTCGGTAGCATGTATTGGCGATACAGGCAAGAGTTGTTGTCCTTGACGCGATATTTTCCGTTTCTATCTGAAGGTACTTCGACGCAGTTCCTTAGCTCTTCTTATATATGAATAAAACAGGGCCGCAAACGCGTAGGAATAAAACGTTTACCTAAAGTTTAACCTGGGCAAATGTTCCACTTATATGGAATATCTCATGGTATTTGGCAAGTTCAGTTTCGCTCAAAGTGTGTTGTCAATTTGAAACACATTAATGGAATTATTTTGGCTGCTCACCTGCAGAACATTTATGCGACGCATTACAAGTGGTTTCTGTGAGTCGCTTTTGCACTGAAGGCGAGTCGAAGCTCTGCTTATCGGGCAGCTAGCTGGTGGCGTGCCTAATAATCTAAAGCATTCAGACGCCTCCTCCGATCGCGCTAAAATCGCTATGGTGTTTTACCTTGTCTATAAACGCGTTGCAGTTTGTGCAATACAGTTTCACCGCACAGCTGTACAACACCAAGAAAGTCGCTAACAAAATATTTTGTGACGCACTATATGCACAGATAACAAGTAAAACTGATATTGCCTTTTCATATTTTACTCTTCATTAATATTCGTTTCATTTTCCCTTTCAGAGGGATAGAAAGCATAGCGTGATGCCACCACTATATTGGCACCTGCAGTTGTTTTCGTTTGTTTAAAAGAGAACGCCGTTATCACATTCCCGTGAATCGCGCGCTTGCTGTGATTGTTTGCGGGAGTGCCGCTTTCACTTTCTGTTACGCGCAACGCAGATGGCGTTTATCTTGCATTCACTTCGGGAACCGTGTCGATGATTCTCAAAACTTGGCATGACTGACGCGTACATTTCAGTGACTTCTGGAATTCCTGAGATAATGCGAGAACGCGCTGTGACGCGTGTATAAAAGCCGACGCATTGCGCCGCTAGTGAGTATTTCCATCGACCGACTGCTGTTCACGCTGCTACTGCTGTGCATTGTCATTGGCTTTGTTTTGCTGGGCGCAAGTTCGCGCAATGAACAGTTCGCCTGACATCACCTAGAGTCCTGCGTGGTTCGTCTCGAGTGCTGCCAGTGTCACGACCACTTGACATCTGGTGGAGGTGCTCCTCAGTCCATGTACGGTACGCCCCCGTCCAGCCATGAGCCAAGCCCAAGCCACCAAGAGGACGACTCCAACCCGGTCCTTCGAGTCAGCCGTAGACAACGACTCCCGCCAGAATACCTGCGGCTTCCCGGCAAGGTCAAGAAGACAAGGGCTGCAACGAAACCGGCATCCACGATGAGGGAAGCAAGATATTCGGCAACCGTGGTCGTGTACCAACCCAAAGAGCCGCCTACCTTCCGCGGATCGTCATACGAATACCCGAAGAGCTGGCTGGACATCTACGACCGCGTCGCAGCCCTTAACAAGTGGGACTATGCGGAGGACGTCGCAAGGACTTGGTTCGAGAACCTCGAGTCAACGCTTCGAACCTGGGACGACTTCGGCGCTGCTTTCCTGCCAACCTTTGCAAGCGTCGTACGGAAGGAAAGAGCCACATTCTGCTTGAGACTCGGGTGCAGCTCCCCAACGAAATCGTAACGATCTTTACGGAGGAGATGACGCGACGTTTCCGCCACGCCGACGCCGACATGCCCGAGGAGAAGAAGGTTCGCCTCCTCATGCGAGGAGTTAAGCAGGAGCTTTTCGCCGGGTTAATTAGAAGTCCCCCGAAGACGGTACAAGAGTTCCTCTCCCAGGCGACGATCATTGAGAAGACTCTTCAAATGCGCACCCGCCAATACGATCAGCGCATGTCCCCAGGCGTCGCAGAAATCCAAGGATTCGGCCCCGACGGCCTACGCGAGACTATAAGGGCTGCAAAAGCGTTTATTCAACGCTGGCGTAAGGGCCGACCGGTAGCTCTATCAACGGCTCAAGTCATGATCCCTGGAGCGAGCGGCGAGCACACGAGCAATGCGCGTTGGTTGGTTGGTTGGTTGGTCCTTGGGTATCTTGGCGCAACCCACTCTGGGGGATCGGCCATGAACCGGAAAAGAAATTTGTGTGGGAGAGAACTCCTAATAAAATACAAAAAAAGTTGTAGTACGTCTCAACGAGCCCGGACCTCCAGCACGAGCGGCGTCTTCCTCAGTGGAGTGCTGAAGAGCGAACCCCACTGCAAGGCGCTCGAGAGGACGGCCCAATACGACCTTCCAATGCTTCTTTAAAGGCCTATTGTTCATGAAGAACTGCGCTGGATGTTTCCGTCGTCTCAGCCCCAGTTCGCCTCCCTCGAAGACATCGTTAGCGAGGAAGTACAACGCTCACTGAGCGTTCCCGAACGACCGCGGCACCAACCGGAGGCGATGACCTACGACGCTGCTGCATGCAGACCAGCCACCGCTCCTCTCCCACGCCAGGACCCAACGCCTCCTCAGTTTCATCGCCAGCCACCATCGCCACCTCCGACCCCATCCCACTCGCCAGGAACCCAGCGCGCGCCGAGTAAAACTGACGTTTGGTGCACCCCTATCCACCGCTCACTATGCTACCACTGTGGCGAAGCCGGGCACACCTACCGCTACTGCCAGTACAGTGACATGGGACTCCGTGGCTTCGACAGGAGTGCGCCGCGTCCGCGCCCAGGTGAGCGACCTCGCGACATCGCCGACTACATCGCGGGATCGCAGTGGCAACGACGACGACCATCCCGTTCACCTTCGCCTGACCGCTACGTCTCCCCGTATCGCCGCCAGTACACTGGCCCCACCCGGGGCCGATCTCCAAGCCCCTATCCGGGAACCTAAAGGCAGCAACCGATGGAGGTGCGGTTGCTGCATGACGCAATGCCGAAGATCCTCCGCCACCGCCGACGACGACGACCACGACGCACCAACACCCCGCTGTAGTCTCAGCACGCCGCATGACCAGTCTTCACGAGAAAGCCTCGCCGCCGACGCGATATAGTAGCGCGAGAGCAAGCCGACGCCGCCGTGATCCGACCCCCGACCTAAGCGGAACGCAAGACGACGAACCATCGACCTCGACGTGATTATCGACGGCCACAGCGTCACCGCCCTAGTCGATACCGGCGCCGACTACTCTGTCATCAGTGGTCTCTTCGCCGCCAAGGTAAAGAATGTAAAGAATACCTGCGACGGACCAGATCTCCGAACAGCAGGGGGCCACCTCGTAACACCGACTGGGACGTGCACGGCAAGGGTGACAATTGACAGCCAGACGTATTCGGTGAGTTTTGTGGTTCTGCAGCAATGCTCACGAGACGTCATTTTAGGCATGGATTTCCTGGAGCAGCAAGGTGCAGTCATCACCCTAAGATCCAGGTCAATCATGCTGTTCACAGATAATGGAACGGCGTCAGACTGGAACGTCGCTTGTCATGCCTTGAATGCGACAGAATAGCAGGTAACCGTCCCGCCGCGGCCCAGCGTCATCATTTCCGTCGGCACCAAAGCGCCTACAACATTACAAGGCGCCATCGAAGGCGACCAGCACTTGCTCCTAAACGGTCAGATGTGCGTCGCAGATGTGCGTCTCAGTTTGTGGAAGTAAGCAATGCCTTCGAAATGCCTTCTCACGGACCTGCAACGACGACCGCAGTGTGCGCACCCGCCTTCGAAGTCAATGAAGGCCTTCCCAGGCAGCAAAAAAAGGAGCTCAAGGCCATACTCCAACAATACAAGGACTACTTCTCGTCGTCATCGAGGCTTCGTCACACCCCTCTCGTGAAATATTGCATCATAACCGACGAATATGCTCGTACTCTCCGTCAGAGTCCCTACTGAGTTTTGGGACGGGAACGCGATGCTATCAAGCAACAAGCCGACGAAATGCTGCGTGACGACATCATTCAGCCGTCTACAAGTCCGTGGGCATCACTCGTGGTGTCAGTGAAGAAGAAGGATGGAACCCTACATTTTTGTGTCGATTATCGTCGCCTGAACAAGATCACGAAGAAAGACGTGTACCCGCTTCCGCGGATAGACGATGCCTTGGATCGACTCTACAACGCAAAGTATAATAAAGAAGACCAACGCGGTCGTAGACGCAGCGGATGCGGCTCACACAAGTCTAGACAGCGTAGGCCTCCCCGCCAAGGCGGTAACAACATCCAGCCCGAGCACTTGCGATGCGCTGGCGATACGGCTGCGGGGCTGTGCACGGTGTACTTCTTCATTACATCTTCCCCCCTCGCTAAAGACGGAGTCACTCAGGTGACCTAAGGCGTCGTGAGGACGGAGGGCTCATGATACTGCTTGAGGCGATCAACGGGAACAGTTTCGCGGCCGCGGCGACGTAGGTCTATAGCGGGTGTCACAGGTTCGACGACGTAGTTCACCAGCTAAGTGCGCTGTAGGACCCGGTAGGGTCCATGATATCCATGAAAATATTTTTCGTCGATGGACCTCAAAACCGGGTACTGGCAAATGGAAGTAGACGAGAGAGACCGAGAGAACACTGCCTTCATAACACCAGACGGCATGTTCGACGTTAAGTTTGTGCCCATTGGTCTTTGCTCGGCGTCTGCTACGTTCCAACGGGTTACGGACACAGTACTGGCAGGCTTGAAGTGGCAGACATACCTCGTCTACTTGGACGGCGTAGTCGTATTTGCTTCCATCTTCGACCATCACCTCCGGCACCTTGAAGCTGTTCTTCGGGTAATCAAAGACTCCGGACCTAGGCTAAAGCCAGAAAAGTGCCGCTTCGCATACGAGGAGCTGTTGTTCCTTGGCCACGTTATTAGCAATTCGGGAGTGTGCCCTGATCCGCCGAAAACAGCTGCGATCGCCGACTTCCCTCCGCCCGATGACAAAAAGGCGGTACGTCGATTTCTTGGCCTCTGTGCTTATTACAGGCGGTTCGTCAAGAACTTTTCGCGGATCGCCGAGCCGCTGACGTACCTCACGAAGAGCGACGTCGGCTTCAAATGGGAAACGCCGCAAGTCGAGGCATTTGAAGAACTAAAGCGACGCCTGCAAACGCCGTCTATACTGGCGCACATCGACGAAGCCGACACCGGAATTCACACGGACGCAAGCAGCACAGGGCTGGGCGCCGTGCTCGTGCAGAGGACCGAGGGACTTCAAAGAGTTATAAGATACGCTAGCCGGGCACTTTCGAAGGCGGAAGGTAATTATTCCACCACGTAAAGGAATGCCTTGCCATCATCTGGGCTACATCAAGGTTCCGCCCCTACCTGTACGGCAGGCCTTATGGAGTCTTAGACTGCAAGAATTTGACATCCCCGTCGTCTACAAAAGCGGACGAAAGGACACCGATGCCGACTACATGTCTCATGCCCCCGTCGATCCACCGCCCCAGGGTGACCAGAACGATGACTCTTTCTAGGGCGCATAAGTGCCTACGACTTCGCGGAACGCCTGCGAGCTGACCCAGAGCTTAAGAGTCTCATGGACTACCTGGAAGGCAAGACCACCGCCGTGCCGCAAGTATTCCGCCGAGGACTGGCTTCGTTTTTCCTGCGGAACAACGTTCTCCTGAAAAAGAATTTCTCGCCGCTCCGCACCGACCACCTCCTTGTGGTGCCTTCAGCGTTACGTCCAGAGATTCTGGAAGCTTTACACGATGACCCGACAGCCAGACTCCTCGGTTTTTTTCGCACACTATCAAAAATACAAGAGAAGTTCTACTGGCCGCGCCTCACTGCGGACGTTTCCCATTATGTAAAGACATGCAGAGACTGTCAGCGACGCAAGACGCCGACAACTAGGCCAGCCAGGCTTCTGCAACCCATCCAACCACCTCGACGGCCGTTCCAGCAAATCGGCCGTTCCAGCAAATTGCCGTTCCCGACAACAATTCGCGGCAATAAATGGATAGTCGTAGCGACTGGCTACCTCACTCGCTATGCCGAAACAAGGGCCCTGCCCAAGGGCAGTGCGGCCGAAGTCGTCAAATTCTTCAATGAGAACATCGTCCCGTGTCACAGAGCCTCGGAGGTCCTCATCGCCGACAGAGGTAGGGCCTTTACGGCTGACCTAATGCTGGCGATCTTCAGGTACAGTTATACAAACCAGCGCCGAACCACTGCATACCACCCGCACACGAATGGCCTCACCGAGCGTCTTAAGACCATCGCCGACATGCTGGGCATGTACGTCGACGTCAAACACAAGACGTGGGACGCCATACTTTCGTATGTTACCTTCGCGTACAACACGGCCGTGCAAGAAACGACGCAGCTCGCTCCATACAGGCTTGTCTACGGACGGAGCACAAAAACGACGCTTGACGCCATGCCACCGGTCGGCACAGACGAAGAAGACCTCGACGTTGCCAGCTACCAGGAGCGCGCCGAACAAGCTCGACAGCTAGCCCGCCTGCGTATCAAGAGCCAGCAGACGGTCGACAGGCGCCGCTACAACCTTCGACGACGCCACACCGAATACCAACCCGGCGACCTCGTCTGGGTCTGGACGCCAATACGACGACGCGGACTGTGTGAGAAGCTCTCGCGCCGCTACTTTGGACCCTACAAGGTAGCCCGACGTTGTAGTGAACTGGACTATGAGGTCGTGCCCGATGGCTTAGCGTCATTCCAGCGGCGCCGTGCACGACCCGAAGTTGTACACGCGGTGCGACTGAAAACTTGTTACGTGCGCTGATTAACTGTTACGCATTGTTAATTTATTGTATGTACTCTTACTTGCATGTTTTGTTTTTAGCATCGGGACGATGCTTTTCAGAGGGGGGTAGTGACACGTGCGGTTTTTTTCCTTTGTTAAAAGAGAACGCCATTATCACCTTTCCATGAATCGCGCGCGTGCTGTGAATATTTGTGTGGAGCGCCATTGCCACTTTGTTACACGCAACGCAGGCCGCGTTTATCTTGCATGTCACTGGGGGAACCGTGTCGATCATTCTTGAAACTTGGCATTCCTGAAGCGTACATTTCAGTGACTTCTGGAATTCCACAAGCAAGCGTTATGACGCGGGTATAAAACCCGACTCATAACGCCACTTGTCAGTCTTCCCGTCGACCAACGACTGTTCACGCCGCTGTTGCTGTGAATTGGGATTGGTCTTGTTTTGCTGGGCACAAGTTCGCCCAATAAACAGTTCGCCTGACATCACCTTGAGTCCTGCGTTCTTCGTCTCAAGTGCTGCGAGTGTCACGACCACGTGACAATATATATATATATATATATATATATATATATATATATGTTGTCACGTGGTCGTGACACATATATATATATATATATATGACGCACACACACACACACACATATATGTATACATATTGTGGTGATTGCCGGCCGGCCGCCCGGCTCCAGATTATTGAGGACGACGGCGTGTGCGCGTGTGGTGCTGGGCGCGCGCTGGTGCTAGCCTGGGCCGGAGCTCGGCTGGACACTGGCTGAAGGGGCTTGGTGCGACGACCCTCGGTTCAGCAGCCGAGTACCATAGCCACCAGACCACCGTGGCGGGGCAACCGCAGTTGTGGATGACGAGGTTGGCACCAACTGGCAGACACGATGGCGTCTAGGTTTAACCAGCTAGATCAGCAAATCTCGTTCAGCTTGCGCCCCACTAGTGCAGCATTGGCGATCCGGCTTCTTCGCTACAACATATATATATATATATATATATATATATATATATATATATATATATATATATATATATATATATTATTACGTTGCGAATGTGCCACAAGGTATGTGCCACAAAATGAAGAAGAAAAATCAGAGCGAATGGTGAAGGAAGACGACGTTGGATCAGTTTCGGTAGCGTTGGTCTCTGTGGACTTCCCCCGGTCTACGCCTTCTGAAAATAAACCCGAAACCACTACTGTGGACGTAACAGAGTGGTGGAGGTGCTGGGTAAGACGACGAACAACGGAAGCGTTACTACTTGGACTTCGCCGGAGTCGTCGCCTCGCCGGCTTGCCTCCGCCGCCGCCCGCCATGTCTGACGACGAGGACACTCGCAGAACCGCGACCAACAGCGCCCGGGAAACCGCGCCCAGCAGTGCTTGGCAGCCCTACAAGGAGCCTCGCACCTTCGCCGGGAAACCGAATGAAGATGTTGAGGAATGGCTCAACCACTATAAACGGGTGAGTCAGTACAACAAATGGAATGCTGCCTCTCAATTGATGAACGTGGTTTTCTACCTAACTGATATTGCTCTCGTGTGGTATGAAAACCACGAAGAAATACTAACCACGTGGGACTGCTTTGTTGAAGAAATCAAAAAGTGTTTCGGCAATTCAGCAGCCAAAAAGAAACGGGCTGAGCAGACCCTCTCCCAAAGAGCCCAACTAGCTGGTGAGACATGTACGACGTACACAGAAAAGATTTTGAAGTTGTGCCGGCAAGTGAATGCGGACATGTCCGAAGAAGACAAGGTCGGGCATTTGTTAAAGAGCATAGCGGAGGACGTGTACAACTTTTTAATTAGCCGAGAAGATCTCACTTCAGTATCTGATGTTATACGACACTGCCGCACTTTTGAAGCATTGAAGCAGCGCAGAATAACACCGAAGTTCGGTCGTCTGGCCAGTGTTACCACGGTGGCCAGCATAGACACGACGCCAACTGTTGACCTTTGCACAACGATACGCGAAATCGTGCGAGAGGAACTGCTCAGACATGACCTTGTGCCACGTGCATCGGGAAGCACTTCACCATCTTACTTCCCACAAGATACGACTGCCTCGCAGCTCTCCAATTCTGAGCATGCATCGGTCAACGTAGCGGAGACTGTGGAATCTAGACGCACCCCGCAGTCAAGCCGGAATTGGCTTCCGAGGACACCGCACCCCGAGGGCAGTCGTCTAGAGGCCCCACTGCACCGGCTGGCTGGCGATTATGCTGGACGTCGCGACAACCCGAGTACTCGTGCGTACACCAACGCGCCCGAGCACTTCGAAAGACAGCGACGTTTCCGCCCCGCTCCTGTGTGCTAGAGCTGCGGCGTGACAGGTCACATATCGCGGTATTGTGATCGCCCCCGAATGCCACGCTATGACCGGTGGCCACGCTATGTGCAGCAGGCTACTGTTTCGATCATGAGTGCTTCTTTTAAACTGCGTTTAGGACACAAAGTTATGTTCCGGTGGGAGAAGGGTGCAACATTCTCTGGTGTGAGTGGCGATCCGTTGCACCCCATTGGTGTTTGTACCGCAGAGGTATCTTTGGGCGATCATGTGTTCACGACAGAATTTACTATTCTCTCAAGGAGCACCCATGACATAATTCTTGGCATTGACTTCCTTAGAATGTGTGGTGCCACTGTCGATTGCAGAAACGGGGAGATGTACTTTAGCCACCTTGTACCTGACGCACTGATTGAGGAAGCGAACAGTGAGCGTGGTTCGCTCCAAGTTGTTGAAGATTCTGTAGTTCCAGCATTTTGTGCTTTGTGCGTCCCGGTAGCTTGTGATGTTCGCAACAGCGACAGGGTGTTTGACGCAATGGTGGAGCCCATTCATTTGAACTGTATGAAGAAGAACACATTAGTGCCACATTGTATAGTGTCAATTGTGCAAGGGTGTACTGGAGTATGGGTCATCAACTATTCCACAGAGTCAGTTGTTCTACCTGCCGGCCTCAAACCGCCATATGCAAAGAATACGCACCGACGGCTGTGGCTGTTCTCAATGACTCTCCGGAAGCCGTTCCAGTGAGCAGCTCTTTAGACGATTCAAAAATTCTGGATATGATCGACAAGTCTCTCACAACAAACAAGCGACGTATGCTTCTCGACCTTCTGTTAAAGTACTGGCCCGTTTTTGATTTTTCGCAGAAGAACAGTGCGCCCTTTATTCCCTCTTCCCGTACACGCCACAGGATCGATACGGGGACCGCTCATCCGGTTCGACAAAAACCGTACCGAGTGTCACCGTCTGAGCGCAAGGTAATCGACGATCAGGTCCGTGAAATGCTGCAGAAGGGCGTCATCCAAGAATCATCCAGTCCTTGGGCAGCTCCGGTGATTCTTGTCAAAAAGAAAGACGGTTCGTGGAGATTCTGTGTCGATTATCGCCGTCTAAATTCAATCACAAAGAAAGACGTTTATCCACTCCCACGAATCGATGACGCCCTAGACTGTCTTCATTCGGCGTCATATTTCTCTTCTATAGATTTACGTTCCGGGTACTGGCAGATACCTATGCATCCGGCGGACAAAGAGAAGACGGCATTCATTACACCGGACGGACTGTACGAATTCAACGTGATGCCATTTGGCTTGTGTAATGCGCCCGCGACGTTTGAAAGGTTTATGGACACCATCTTACGTGGCCTAAAGTGGAACATCTGTATGTGTTATCTTGATGACGTGGTGATATTCGGGCGCACATTTGCGGAGCACAATGAACGAGTGCGTGCTGTTCTGGATTGCATTCGAAATGCTGGGCTTGTTCTTAATGCGAAGAAGTGCCGTTTTGGCGAACGACAAACGTTAATTCTTGGACACCTCGTCAGCAAAGATGGCATCAGGCCAGACCCTAACAAGACAGCGGCTGTAGAAGCTTTTAAAGCACCTCGCTCCACGCGGGAGCTGCGTAGCTTCTTGGGCCTCTGTTCTTATTTTCGCCGATTTATCCCTGCATTTGCCGATGTTGCCTTTCCCCTGACTTCCCTTCTTCGCCAAGGCGCTCATTTTGAATGGACACATCACTGCGAGCCTTCCTTCAACCAACTGAAGTTCTTACTCACGTCACAACCTATTCTCCGGCATTTCGATTCTTGTGCACCGACTGAGCTTCATACGGATGCAAGCGGCATTGGTATCGGCGCTGTTCTAGTCCAACGTTACAATCAGAAGGAACATGTCATCGCATACGCCAGCCGCACTTTGAGCAAGCCAGAACGTAATTACACCGTGACAGAGCAAGAATGTCTGGCTCTCGTCTTCGCTGTGCAGCGGTTTCGCTCCTATCTGTATGGTCGTCACTTTCAAGTTGTCACTGATCACCATTCCCTCTGCTGGCTTGTGAACCCTACGAGATCCGTCCGGCCGTCTTGCACGTTGGGCTCTCCGCTTGCAGGAGTACGACTTCACGATATTGTACAAGAGCGGCAGGAAACATGCTGATGCAGACTGCCTTTCACGGTTGCCACTTAACACGACGGCGTGCGACGATGAAAACTTCGATCACCTGATTGCGTCACTAGTACCACATTTCCCGGAGAAGACAACGTTTGAAACTGAGCAGCGTAAGGACCCAAGGTTGAACCCATTATTCGCCGCCGCACGAGCGTCTCCAACACAAGGCCGTTTCTGCGTTCGAGATGGACTACTCTACAAGAAGGCGTTCTCCGCTACGGGCGCCCGCTTTCTTCTGGTTGTACCGGAGACACTACGTTCATCTGTTCTACGTGCAATGCACGACGATGCCACTTCGGGTCACCTGGGAACTGCGCGGACGCTCCATCGTACGCAGGAACGCTTTTACTGGCCGCGCATGCGCCAGTCAATTGAGTCGTATGTGGCCAGTTGTACCCAATGCCAGGCGCACAAATCGCTTACTGTGGCCCCAGCTGGACCTCTACAACCGGTGACGCCTCCCAGTTCTCCATTTGAGCAAGTTGGGATCGACCTCATAGGGCCTTTTCCGCGTTCCTCTAAAGGGAACCGTTGGATTGTGATGTGTGCTGACCATCTCACCCGTTACTGCGAGACGGCCGCCTTGTCATCCGCGACTGCTAGCGAAGTCTGCTCCTTACTTCTGCATTCCATCATACTGCGACACGGCCCACCCAGAGTTATAATCAGTGACCGCGGGCGTCAGTTTACAGCAGACGTCGTTGAGCAGCTCCTCCGCATGTCCGCCTCTGAATTCAGACACTCGACGCCTTACCACCCGCAGACGAATGGCCTCACGGAGCGCACAAATCGGACACTGGTCAACATGCTTGCGATGTACGTTGAAGCCAACCATAAGGACTGGGACGACGTCTTACCGTTTATAACGTACGCATTTAACACCGCACAACACGAGACCACCGGTTACAGCCCGTTCTTTCTCCTTTACGCTCGACCACCACGCTATACTCTGGATACAATATTTTCCTTTACTGACCACGCCGACCCTTCTATAGCTGAAATTATCTGTCTCGCCGAAGAAGCTCGTCGTATTGCCCGCCTGCGTACCATAGCGTCACAAGACCGATCAAAGATCCGTTATGACAGCAAGCGTCGACACGTCACGTATGATCCGGGAGACTTCGTTTGGCTGTGGAAGCCCTCGCGACAGCGTGGCTTGTCCCAGAAACTACTCGCCCATTACACTGGGCCATTCGTTGTCCTCGACCGCTTGAGTGCAGTTGACTACCGAATAGCCCGCATCACTGCCAACGGAAGACGCTCTACCAAAACCGAGGTCACGCATGTCGCCCGCCTGAAGCCCTACACTCGTCGGGATGCCGAATGACGCGCGGCGCGCTTCGTCTGCGAGGGGGGTAATATTACGTTGCGAATGTGCCACAAGGTATGTGCCACAAAATGAAGAAGAAGAATCAGAGCGAATGGTGAAGGAAGACGACGTTGGATCAGTTTCGGTAGCGTTGGTCTGTGTGGACTTCCCCCGGTCTACACCTTCTGAAAATAAACCCGAAACCACTACTGTGGACGTAACAATATATATATATATATATATATATATATATATATATAGCGGCCACATTTTCTTCGTACACGCGAACAGTACAAATAAATTAAACATGGGAACTGAAAGAGGATTGTTCCACACCATTTATTTCTCTTCGCTACGTGAGATGTGAACTGCTTCATCTACAGGTTGTTTGTCCAAATGCTCGAAGCAGTATACCGGGGCAGCTGCAAGGGTCGTCGCAATTCGGACACGACTGAAAAAAAGGTCATATTCATAGAGAAAATCGTGTTGTCATTAGGAACTGCTGATTCGCAGGCACATCCTCCTCACATCCGATTTCACGACCGCCACTGGAGCATATGACGAGATTGCGTTATAAGCAGTCGTCTGTGTCCTAGGAATGCAATCTAACCAACTTATTTTCGAATGGCTTCATTCCGTTATTTACAGTTTAAAATTATCCGCCCTATTCACCTTTTCCCTTTTGCAAACTTATGCTTTTTAACTTATTCACCCATTATCGCACATTGGGCATTACATTGGTGTTGAAATGAGGAATGGAGGTGTCTGGGGAGAAATAGAAGCATGACATGAATTAGAAAAAGTGCAGCATAACAGATTTCTCCGGTTAACGATTTACACAAGACTGCGTATTCCTCAATGCATCTTATCACACAACTGCTATGTCATATAAATCTATTCTTACATTGTTTTGCATTTTCAGGCGTAGTGCCCGTAATTTCACGGACTGTAGTAAAAAGAGAAAGAAGAAAGAAAACGAAATGTTGCTATAACATCACTACCAATGCTTCAAATTTGCACTTTTGTGAAATCTTATAGACGACGACTTATAGACGACGATTTGCCTCGTATCACCTGCATCACCCCGCGCTGACCTTCGAAAAACATGGCGCGCGTTTCGCCTTAGACGCGCATGTGCAGACACCCTCCTGAAAAACACCCACTAATTGAGATAATTATATTCTGAAATCGCTAGGGGGGTCGCGGCTGCAGTGGGATGTCCAAACTTAGGTTTTCCATGAATTCGCGGGTTTTTTTGTTGGGGGGAGGGTTTCTGGTAAGATGCGTGCCTACAAGAAGGACATCGGTCAAGCTACGGTTAAGAGAACGGTTGAGAAAGGTTAAGAGAACGGTTCCATGGAGAACGGTTAAGCTACATACTATTCAAGTCGGCTATGCGGTGGGATCTTGGTCATGTTTTGATTTCGTGGTGTTTTAACACCTCGAATAACGAGTTGTAATGAATTGCGCTGCCTTGTTCGCATCGCGCGGAAAAAATGAGAGAGATCACATTTATAAGAAATGTTTCGAAAGCTGAGTAATACTTCATCAAAAGAAGAGGCGTGCAGGACACGGACACAAGAAGAGCAGTGAACACCACGAACGCCGACCCTGAGCCCTTTTCCGTGTTCTCCTACTTATCTGCGCAATCCTGCTTCTTTAGCCTCTTTAATTGCTATTTGTATGTTTCGCGCTAGAACTATGTCGTGGTCGGCGTTCGTGGTGTTCACTGCTCTTCTTGTGTCCGTGTCCTGCACGCCTCTTCTTTTGATTATGGAATGTTACCAACTCGCTCAACTTTCTGTCCTTTTAATACTTCATCCTTTTTTGTAAATGCTAAGCATTTCACGGCGACCATGAACAACTTTGACCGAATCTATCTATCTATCTATCTATCTATCTATCTATCTATCTATCTATCTATCTATCTATCTATCTATCTCTCTATCGGTCTGTCTATCTATATATCTATCTATCTATATCTATCTATGTATATCTATCTATCTGTCTATCTTTCTCTATCTGTCTGCCTATCTACCTGTCTGTCTATCTATCTATCTATCCGACTGCGTCTCGCTGGTGCCTGGCTGTCTTGTTCACCCTAGGCGCACCACGATTTCAATGGTAGGGTACCAGTGTATTAAGAACATGGGTGGTATTTGATTTTTACACTGCAAACAAGATAGACTCTCCGTACACGTCAAGATTAACGATACTGCGATCTTGTGTCGCTCATACCCTTAACACTCGGCCCGTGGTATTTAGGTATGCGCCACAGGTGTTCAGGTTTCATGCAGCACATGCTCTTGTCAACTAAAGTAGACCTCTCATACATCATTAGCACACAGCTGAAAACACGAAAGACATATGTGTCAGAGAATGGGAATAAAATGTTCACGTAAATGCACAGACACACACGAACGCGTTGTAATATCGGAAGCCAACCTATCAAATGAAGCGGTAGGCGGATATCGAACCCGGCAGGCCAAGCAAAAACGCTGCCACGAGGCATGAGCAGCTTCTTTCACAAGATAAAATATTATAATAAACATAATGCACCGGAAGTTATATTGATTCTTGTTGCTTAACGTCAACTGCGCTTGTGGTGCATGTTAAATCTTCTCATTGCAATGTAATGAGCAAGACATATGTCCTTATAGCAGTTAGTATACTTTCGTCCTACTTTGGTCCATTCTATACAAATGTAGGAACGAACTAAGCTCACGACCCCCACATCAGCACATGGTAACCTACATTTCTCAGCGCTAAAACAGATCTTCGTGCTGTGCATTAACAAGCGACTGTTACGTCCTAACATGAGCTACTATGTGTCACCACAGTCTAGCAGAGTTTCCTGGTTATCCCCGTTAAGCGCAAGCCAGTTCATGCTCTTTTTAAACAGGCGTTAGTCCTATCGTAAACAGTTGCTACACGACGATTTCATTTCTGGGGTTTTGGGTCCCAAAACCACGTTATTCCTGAAAACACCTTAACGGAAGACTCCGCGGAAATTTAGACCACATGAGGCTCTTTCACGTGCACTGACATCGCACAGTAAACGGGCATCAAGATTTTGCCTCCATCGAAGTGAAGCCGCCGCTACCGAGATTCGATCCCGCTACATGAGGATCAGCAGTCGAGCATCTTAGCCACTGCATCACCGTGACGGGGCTGAATGACACACCATTCGCCATAGCCAATCTTATGGCTTACTGCTTCGCATTACAGCGATCCCCACAATGCGTGGGAAGTGCAGGTTCTTTTCTTTTGCCAGTACTTTGGTTCCTTTAGCGATCGTGAGTGTCTCACAGTTTGAAGCCATAGCCTGTGCGGCAGCACAAAGGAGGCTGGATATTTCATGCGAAAGCACTTTTATCCGAATGTTCGTAATCCTGGTGGTTACAGAACAGGCGACCATTCATTTGGAGTCTTTGTGGGAAGCTTCATGAGAGCAGGTTTTCACGCCTCACACACCACGTCTAGTTAGAAGACAACAAACAGTACCTGGACATCTCTAAAGTAAAGAATAAAAGCGATGACGACACAGAACGATATACCGCCATAGCTTTTAGTGCGAATCGCGTATACACTTCCAGGCCTGACTCTCTATATCGACAGATAGATTGTGTCAGTATGTCAACAACAATGTGTCAGCGTTCGGAGGAGCTGGCGCACACTGACACATTGTTGCTTACATTCTTCGATGTATCCTGCGAAGCCATCGCTGGTTAGAAGAGGAGGAAGACGTAACTCCTCGAACAACCAAAATAGAAACAGAAACAAACAAAAACAACAAATCAAATAGAAACAGACACGCGCGCGTGTTCCCTCTAACAGTAGACCGTACTGTACATTTGTGTCGAGTATGGCGTTGGCTCAAGGCAGTTAGCGCCGTGAAGGTGGCCTTTATGGAAATGTTGTGCACACCGTAATGTACTGGCCGTGCTGCACAAAGGCGCTGCAGCGGACGGGGCGGGATGCGTTGTCGCCAATAAAATGCGCAGCACGCTTACACCTGCGGTGCGCTCGCTGTACCGTACTGGCGCGTCTCTCTACGCCCGCGCCGCTGCTGATCGAGAAGGATTGCAGCCAAAACTTTTCCAAGCCTATTCGGCAACAGGGCTAACAATGAGTTTCTTTCGTTTTTAGAAAGCTGCGCACACGCCAATGCAGTTTAGCACACGAAGGTGGAAGCGAATTCAGAGCTTGTAGTAGACTTAAACAGCACTAGAGGCTATATAACGCCACAACCTCGACCAAGCTGATAGCACAGCATGCTTATTGTGATACGACTGTGTCAATAAAACCATGCACTCTAAAGCAGAATTTGCCAAAACTGGACGAACTGCATAGCTTCAGAGCAACGGTTGAACGGTTCATTGCAAAGGACCAAATTTTGCGCCATTGTCTGTGGTGTGCAAAAGCCCTGTACGAAATCTACCAATGAGGGGACTAAAAGGAACCCTTTGATCTGCGTTGGATCTTCTGCTGCCGCGCTGCGTGGCCGTTCCACGTTACTCGAGTTGTTCGCGAAGAACTAGGCGCGTCTTTTAAGTGTAGAAACGCAAAGCACGCGAAGCGTCGCCGTTACACGATCATGCAGCGACCATGCGAGGCTGGATCGTAGAGAAACATACTACGTAAAGAGTGGCCACAAGGGCCGTTTCGCGGCCGAGCAATTGAGGGTCTGACCACCCGCCAGGCCTTGCGATGGCCACTTCCACTGCGCTTCAAAGATGGGCAGCTTATCATGCCTCCAGTTGGCTGCAACGGCATGTCACATATTTCTCTATGACGTCCCTTCTGTGGCATCCCGTCTCCATAGAAACGTTGATGCAGCGCCGGCTGCTCCGGTTATGTACCGCTGGTTACGCCCACCTCGCCGCTTTTTTTCAACATGCCGGTTCAGTGCTGCGGTAAGTTGCTTCCTTTTGTCTGCGCAATTAATTTGCAGTTTCTTGCGTTCAATATTGTTTATTGCTGCAGGTGGAGTGTGTTTTGCGTGCGTAGCATTAAATATGTGCTTCGGCGCTCGCCGGGGCTTGTTCGTAAGCGTGGGTAGTGCTAAACGCGTTGCTGGCATTGCTAAACCATCCTTGTTGTGGCTCTCATGGATGTTTTAAACCGCATAAACGCAGCGCCTCTGCGCTTTTGTTGTTGTTGTTGTTGTTGTTTTCTACTTCGTGTTCTTTACTTTACGAGTCATATTTCTTGCTCCCATTTGTAATATTATGCACATCATTAAGTGTGTGGTGAGGCATGTTATTTTTGTGCCATTTCCTATGTAAACAATGAAACATGAAATATTTTGTACCGCGCCACCACTGCTTCCTCTTGTAATTCAGAAAAGCGGTTTAGGCTAAATAATCAAAACAATTACACAAACAACAGTTCTGATCGCGTAATTTTATCGTGTTCGCATGAGCAAATTTTGTTTTTCATGAATACATCGAGGATGTTGGTGTTTTATTTTTTTTTTGTGAAATGGTTGAGATGCGCTAGTTTATACGTCTTTATATGCTAAAAATTAAACATTGAAGCTCTACTAAACACGACGTATTTGAACATTTTAACAGCCATGTAAACCAGATTTGAAAGCGCTGCAGTCAAAATCGAAACCAAAACAAAGCTAAACCAGGCATCCCATTTCTCGGAAGACAATATTTGCTGGTCTGACTAGCCGCTCGTCGCGCTGGTAGGAGTTAGGCCGCAAGGGCCTACGGGAGTTTCCGCTCTTTACGTAAGTATGTTTCTCTATGGCTGTATAACGTCAGCTGGTTCGTGGCACTAGCTGAACTGGCCGTGTATTTGTACGCCACTCGTTCGGCTGCCGTCTCAGGCCTCCGGAGGCCGGCGTAGTGTTACGGCGAGCTCACCGGTAGTGTGCGCGCCCCTGCGAGAGACTCCGAGACTACATGTTGTGGATACATTCGTACGCATGGAATTGCAAGGAATCGTCAGCGGTTGGTTGCCGAATGCCTGAAGAATGACTGGCTGCAACTTGTATACGATTTCACTTCGTTATATGCCATCGGATCGAGCCCATCGTCGGCAGGTGGGAGCTCTCGCCAGTGCAAGAAAAAGTAATGTCGCCTTGCTTTGCAGGAAATACTTTGGGTCGTGAAATCAAGGGGACTTAAAGTTTGTATTTCGCCTCGTGCGACGACCACTGTGAAGCAGCTAGCGTGAAGGCGAACGCCGATGCGTGGCAAGCAGAATGAACGCGCGGCCGCCCGCGCACTGCAACTACATTGTACCGTGACCACGAGCAGTCTCGTTTGTATAATGAGTGGGGAAAGTACAGTGTGGTCCACTGTTAGAGGGAACACGCGCGCGCGTCTCCGCGTTCCGCGGAGTGCCAGTGTATCCGGTGCGGCCGCGCATCGAAGCGATGCGGCGCAGGCGCACAGAAATCCGGGGGAGGTACTTCGTGTCGTCTGCTACAGCGCAAGAACGCAAAGCAAGATTTGCGCCTATGGCCCCCAATGGCGCCGCTCTTGCTTCGCGCTCCCGCCACTTCCGCGCTGTAGCAGATGACACGAAGCACCTCCCTTGGATTCCTGTGCGCCTGCGCCGCATCGCTTCGATGCGCGGCCGCGCCGGATACACTGGCACTCCGCGGAGCGCGGAGACGCGCGCGCGTGTTCCCTCTAACAGTGGACCATACTGTACATCACATTTCAGCAGTGACACTGACGGTGAGACCTGTTCATCATTTGTGTGCGGAATAACGACCATAGAAATAGCACGGGATTGCGCACTTGGAGAGTGCCGGTGGTAGTTTATTGCACAGCCATGCTCTAAGGAAAAGGCACGGTGACGCCTTCGGAAAAGGGGTATATCGGCGCGGTAACTATGCATCGCGTTTCTTCGCCGCCGTGGCTGAATGTTTGCCTATACTGTGTTTGTGTCTGCTCGGAGACATTTTGTGAGCTCGCGCACCGACTTTGCGAATGCCCGTGCGGTTCAATCGACGAGGTGTTAACATTTGGAACTAGCTAATTGAAATGGCGCTGACTATAATGCACGTGTAGTTTAACCGATTTGTGTGTGGCAGGGTTACCTAAAAGCTCATGCTATCTTCACGCCTTTTCTGTGAATATTTATTTTGTAATTACGCAGAAGAGGAACTTGCTACCAGCACTACATGCCAGGTCATTGTCTGAATATATATATATATATACATATATATATATATATATATATATATCGTCTGCCCACCTAACTTTCTGCCGCTCCCTGCCACGCTTGCCTTCTCTAGGAATCCACTTCGTTACCCTCAATGACCAACGGTTGTCTTGTCTTCGCAAAACATGGCCCGCCCACCACCATTTCTTCTTCTTAATTTCTATTAATAGGTCCCTAACACGCGTTTGTTCCCTAACCCACACCGCTCTCTTCTTGTCCCGCAAGGTTACACCTACCATTTTCCGTTCCATAGCTCGCTGCGTCGTTCTCAATTTAAGCTGAACCCTCTTAGCCTCCAAGTTTCTGCCCCCTAGGTGAGTACCGGTAAGATGCAGCTGTTATGCACTTTCTTCTTCAGAGACAATGTTAAGCTACCATTCATTATCTGATAATCCTTGCCGAATGCACTCCACCCCATTTTTCCTCCTAATTACCTCAGCCTCATGAGATCAGGAAGTTTGCCGGGATAAATTGGGCCCAGTTAGCACAGGACAGGGATAATTGGAGATCCATGGGAAAGGGCTTTGCCCTGCAGTGGGCGTAGACAGGCTGATGATGATGTTGATGATGATCAATATATATATATATATATATATATATATATATATATATATATATATTGTTACGGTTGCAGATAATTATTAACACTGTGTATTTTAGAGAAATGGACAGGTGCCGCGCAGCTAGCAAAGCTGTTGTTGCTTCGTCGTCGTCTCAGTCGTCAACGTTCTCTTTTTTTGGTTCTCCGTAACACCACCACGGGCGAAAGAGGCATCACCCGGTGCCTCATAAGTGGTCCTCGGCTATTGCGTTGTAGGGTTTGAGGCGAAGACGTGAACAACGTCAGGGGATATCGCACTCGATGGTGTGGTGGGTCGCATTTTCGATGGAGGCGAAAATGCCAGAGACCCGTGTACTGTGCGTTGTCAGTGCACGTTAAAGAACCCCAGGTGGTCTAAATTTCCGGAGCCCTCCACTACGGCCTTTCTCTCCTCTCTATCTCTTTCACTCCCTTTCCCCCACCCCCACGGACGCTTAGCCGTGCTCCCTACATGGGCTTCAGAAATTAGCCTCCTTTCCTAACCGAACCACAATCATCATCATCATCATCTGGGTCAGCACGGGCGATCGCATCGCGGGCATATTCGCTCCTCAAATCACGCACAAAGGGGAGCGAGGCGTCAATGGTAAGACAGGGTCGCGACGGAACTACAGGTGAAAGGGAGAGTAACCAGCAGTGCCGTGTCGGGACGAGTTGTAAGCGAATGTGACGTAGGGTAGCGTGGTGTCCCAGTCGCGGTGGTCGGGTGAGACGTACTTGGAGAGCATGTCGGTAATGGTCCGGTTTAGTCGCTCAGTAAGGCCGTTGGTGTGGGGATGGTAGGAGGTAGCCAGTTTGTGCTTCGTGGAGCAGGAGCGGAGGATGTCGGCGATGACTTGAGAAAAGAAAGTGCGACCGCGATCGGTGAGGCGCTGTCGGGGGGCACCATGCACTAATATGATATCGCGTAGCAGGAAGTCGGCGACGTCGGTGGAACAGATAGTCGGGAGAGCTCGGGTGACGGCGTAACGCGTCGCGTAATCCGTAGCGATAGCGATCCATCTGTTGCCGGAGGTTGACTCGGGAAAAGGCCCGAGGAGGTCCAAGCCTACGCGAAAAGATGGCTCGGCGGGAATGTCGAGGGGCTGTAGGTACCCGGCAGGGAGCGTCGCTGGCTTCTTCCGAAGTTTGCAAGGCTTGCAAGCAGCAACGTATCGTCGTACGGAGCGTGCGAGGCCGGGCCAATAAAAGCGACGGCGTACGGGGTCGTAGGTGCGAGTAACGCCAAGATGTCCTGCAGTTGGTGCGTCGTGAAGCTCTTGAAGAACAGTGGAGCGAAGGTGGCGAGGAACAACAAAGAGAAGAGGTGAGTCGTCGAGATGAAAAATGCGGCGGTACAAGATGCCGTCCCTCAGGGCGAATCGCCGTAACGACGGGTCAGCGGGAGTGCGTTCAAGTTGGTCAATGAGGGTCCGCAAGATAGGGTCCTTACGTTGTTCGTTGGCCATGTCCATTAGTTGAGATACAGAAAGGACAGAGGATGAAGGGTCTGTATTTGCGTTGTCGGGCTTGTCAACAGGGTAACGGGACAAGCAGTCAGCGTCGCTATGTAGGCGCCCTGATTTATGGACCACAAAATAGGAATGCTCCTGCAGGCGCAGAGCCCAGCGCCCAAGCCTCCCTGTGGGATCTTTTAAGGAAGAAATCCAACAGAGGGCGTGGTGGTCGGTAACAACCGAAAAGTACCTGCCATATAAGTATGGTCGGAATTTCACAACCGCCCACACAAGAGCGAGACATTCTCGTTCTGCAATAGAGTAGTTTCGCTCCGCAAG
>CM023488.1:93139039-93170980 GCA_013339685.2 Hyalomma asiaticum
CCTAGGGCCGCTAATTGAGGCAAAGGCGGTAACACGAAAGCCCTAGTGAAACTGACGTACAGAACTGAGAACATGCTCCGATTGATCCTGAGAGTGACCAACCGCAGGGGAGGGCTGAGCGAGAGCAATCTTATGAGACTTTAACACGCCTTTCTCATGAGTCACGTTCATTACGTAGCCTCGGCGCTGAAATGGACCAAGAGAGATGCGGCCAAGGTAGAGACGCTCATGCCCAAGAGCATTAAACGGGTGCTACGTCTCCCGATCACGACGAGTACGGAAAAGCTTGAACAATTAGGGGTCCACAACTCGTTATCGGAAATCATCGAAGCACAGGCTAAGGCACAAATCCTGAGGCTGTCCACCACTAGCGCCGGCCGACGCATCCTTGAAGAAGCTGACATACATGCAGAGACAGAGCGCAACGCACGCCAGCTCGCGCTCAGCGGCAGCGGTCAGGGGCACTTTCAAAGTAGAACCGCGGCCGCGAAACGTCCACCCGCAATTCAATGAGGGGCGCCGAAAGGCGAGGGCACGAACATTACTGAAAGCGAGCGCCAACAGCCCTGGACTGGCGGCATTTGTTGACGCGGCCCAATACGGACGCTGCGACCGGTGCGCGGCCGTCTCGGTAGGCTGGGACGGGACGGTCATTAATGCGGCATCAGTCAAGGGAGTAACGGTCGAAGTGGCCGAACAGGTGGCAATAGCCTTGGCGATGAGGGACCCTGAACGTCCTTATGTTTATACGGATTCGCGATCGGCGGCCCGAGCATTCGCCTCGGGCTCTATATCGCGGGAAGCGGCGGAGGCCCTAGCCAACGAGGGAGCCGCCGGTCATCACACCATCAAATGGCTTCCGGCCCACATGGGGGCCGACGTGCACCCAGACTTTCCCAACGCCAACGAGCTGGCGCACGACCGCGCGCGAGGACTCACGTACCGCAGCGACCGTGGCGATCAAAGTGGTGGGGAGGGAGGGGAGCACCGAGACCCGCTGCTTACCTTCAACGAAATAACGACGCACTACCAGCTGTCAAGGAGGGCCTTCTCGCTCCCCCACGCTAAATCAATAGACCACAGTCGTCGATATTGCGAATGCTTCAGACAGGGTCGTTCCCTTCGAGAGGCAGATTGAGCCTGTACTCACCAGACATAGACCCACACTGTCCGTATTGCGGCGAATCGTACTGCTCGTTATCCCACATGCTCTGGCAATGCTCCGCGTTAAGCGGCACCGAGTTGAGCACAGAACAAGAATGGGAAGACGCGCTGCGAAGCGGCAACCACCAGACGCAACTCCGGACCGTCCAGAGGGCTCACGAAAGGGCGGAGGCTCACGGGCTTCCCGTCCAAGCGTGGGTGCGGCCCCCGACCTCTGCCGACCACTAAACCAAGACTGGGTGGGGAGGGGTTCCTCCGGCTTAATAAAGTTATTTCCTCCTCCTGTGCGGGACACTTGCCCGAATGCCAAGAAATTGACCACTGCCTTCCTGATTGCTTCGCGTGATTCCGATTGGCACCGCTCGTGCGGTCTGCCAGATTGTGATTTAACTGTTTTCTACACCTACGACATGTTCATGGACATGAGTCGCGTGTTTCCATAATGACGTCATAACGTCATTTGTGTTTTTGCTCTTGATGTGCTTTCTAATATTTGATTGTAAATGTTTTGTTAATGTAAATTTTTTTTTTGGTTTCAGGAGCAGTTATTATATTTCTCCTGTGTTACTTCCTTGCTCTCTTTGATTTCCCGTTATGCAACTGCGTATATCCACACCATGCAATTTATTGATAGGTGAAAGTACAAACAGGTGGTCCCGTCGACAGAGGTGAAACTCGGGGACCTCTTTCTGCACTAATGATGAATAATGAATCAATGGGTAAAAGCTGAACTTTGCTAAATTTCTATCAACGTTCACACTTCGAATGGAGAATGCGGATGCTTGAGCAGGCTTAAACTTCAACTTTAACTTCAAACTTACGTCATATAGCCCACTTTAGCACGTGTTTTTCATAATGAGGGAGAGCGGCGTATGTTATTTTGGACTGAATATACAATGAATTCGTTATTTTCAATGTTCGGGGATGATATGTTGGTTGTGCGTACCACAGCTGACTTCGGAAGGATTGGAAATAGCCTGACTGGGCAGTGTTAGTGTGAGCGGCCCTTGAATAGAGCTGTCGTATATGTAATAGATTGCCTTTCGCATTCCTCTCAGCGCAATACGTGTAGCAGGCATTCATGATGTTGGCAGATAACTTATCGTGGTTTTATCACTTTTGTCCTTTTCCTCCATAAACACTATTCACACTATTACTTTGAGAAGCCAGGACAACATATGGTGCAAGTCTGCATTCTTTCCTTTTTTCTCTGGTGCTCCGTCGTTTTACGCTGTTTTGTTCCCACCATATCTTACAAACAGGCCGAGGCTTCTGACGTAGCACTTATTCAGTAGTGTGGAGAGGCGAACATTGCTTCGAGTACTGGCTTTTCCTGGCTTTTCTGGCTTTCCTGGCTTTTCCTGGCTTTTTTCTTGAGTGGTTGCGTGAGACTCGCAGTGTGGGAGAGTCTGTAGAATGAAGGGCTGGTGAGCACATTAACAAATGCAGCGCGAGCATAAACTTGCTGTATAGTTCTGGTAAGCAGTCTAATGTCTGTTGCCTACAACTGGATACGGCCGCGTCACCTCGTGGTCAAATTATAGCCTCTAGAGTTCAATTTGCATGGGCGCATGAGCTTCAACTAGCGCGGGGCGCCACCCTTCTTGACATCGTGTAGATGTACATTGGCGTACGTTAGGGGCGGCTTTTCGTTCCACTGACAGCTTCGCGATTGTAGTAAATCTAGCTTATCTATCTGAAGTTTATAAATCAGCGACATGTGCACGGTGAGGGCTCATCAATTGCTTCTTCCGGGTAAAGTCTGAGACGATTTCTATACAGATGTCATTTTCAACCTGATGAGAAATGGCGCTGCCAAATTTTCGCATATATTTTGTGTGTTACTTTCAGTAAATTTTTATTTTTTATTAGGGGCTTGTCCTTGTCTCTTCCTGCGTTTTCTGCTCCGCGCTAAAGTGGTTCCGTGACATACACCAACTAACCTAACAAAAAGTACTGCAGATCATAAAGGAAGCTGCGACCAAATACATCAGCAACCTCATCAAAACTTCTTACAGCTATATACCCTGTCCGACGATGATTTCAGGTACTTGCCTTTTCGTTTACATTTTACAGCGTGCCTATACATAGCTCCGATAGTGGCTCTTTCGTTTACAGAGAATGTAGGCCGATCTAGAATCAGTGAAGCATATACTTGCACACTAACTACCCTTGTCCTTCGACTTGACTAGTGCTACCCAGTGTTACAACAACATGATTGTCATTTAATAGCGATCCAATGAGTGAATCGCCAATTACGAAAATGCGCTAATATATGTTAAACCCACATCCCTTAATATAGAGACGTTTGAAAAAGCCATAGAATCAGCAAGTGTAGTACAAAATTAGTCAAGCCGCTTAGAATGATACAGAAAGGCTATTACAAAGCGTATATTAGCGTTCATTGAAAGGAGTAATGTTCCGTCACAGAGCACTTAATTGGTTGTTTGTCAATCGTTTGTTTCATATAGCGTAACGCGAAGTCATTCAAGGCAACACCACATTTTTCCTTTGTATCAGGTGATAACACATCTTCGCCCTAACATTGACTTTTTGTTGTTTCAATGAGCTACTAGGCGACACTATAGGTCAGTGGCACGGGCAGTACATCCCGCTAAGGCAGCGTTCTAAACATTTTGTTTTGTAGCGGCGTCCTCGGCCCGGGTGGCGAAGGGCTGGATTTCCAGGGCAGAGATCGCGGCCCACGGCTCGTTCGGAGGCTCTGTCTGTTTGCCGCGTCCACATTTTCGCTTCTTAACCCGTGACATTCCCATAGTATATGATCGACAGCTTCCCGTCACACTTAGTCCTTACATAAATACCTTGCAAATGTCTGAGTATAATAAAAGCAAACTGCACGGTACTTGTGTGCTTTGGTTGGTTCCTGCCGCTATTAACAGACAGCGTTTTCCTCGGTTTTGCTCAGTATGTGCGCCTCTCCAATGTGCAAAATTAGTAATATCGTTAAGAATGATGACATGTGCAGTACACATGCTCTCGAGTACTTACGCATAGGGCGCAGTGTCATCTGCTGGTGGCCGGTGTGCCTCTTCTGGGTTGGGTCGAAGAACTCGAGGCACAACGACTCCAGAGTTTGCACCAGGTCCTTTCCGCAGAGCCGTGTCCGCTTCTCTATCACCGAAGAGGCCGCGAGGGAAAACAGCAACAGCAGCAGCACGCTGCAGCTCGCCACATTGTTCGCCGAGGAGGAAGATGCCATGGCTGCCGCTGCACGATCACGCAGAGCTTTCAGTTCTCACTATCTTTCTCTCAACCTCTCTCCCCTTTTCTGGGGAAGCCGGAAGAGCTTACAGGCATTCTTGAAAGACAACACCAGTCCAACTGCATTACCCTGTCAATCCACTCTTGCACTTGGGTCCCATTTCGGCGTCTTACTTTTGATCAAGCTGTTTTTGATCGCGATTCTTACATGCGTGACACCTGTTCTTAAAAAATACCAAGAAACGTTGCACGATTACGGACATCTTGTTTACCGGTGCGCTAACGAGATAGGCAGTGTTTTACCGAAATGTGATGTGGTGTTGTGCGATATGAAGCAGTCATGGTTGTCGTAATAAAAGCCGCTAGCCGTAGTTGTCGCAGCCCAGTGAGTCGCTTCGGCAGTGAAGCTACCCAGAGGCCCGTGCGCAGAGACATTTCATATTAGTGAATGAAGTTGTCACTACCATTGTTCGCATATTGAAGTAGCTGCTTCGGTTTCACTTATCACGAAGTTTCCTTTAATAATATGCGAAAACTAGGACACTTGATCAACTACATCAACTGATTATTCTCCAAGCAACGAAACTTGCCGAGCAACGAAAATTACCTACATCCGAAGAGACCACATATCCATGGATCCGTTCCGTCATGAAATATTCTCATGATCTCATCGAAGCTGACAGCGCTGTGGTGGTACATGGTTCATCAGCGCTGATTCGATCACGCTAGCTTCTGCCAGTGTTGTACACGTTCCTCCAAAACAGGAACGAAAGCTCGTTCTTCGTTCCTTCCCGATTTTGTAACGAGTTCCCGTTACAAGTTCCTTCAATCAGAAAGGAACGCGTTCCAGTTACATTTTGCAAATTGGAACGTGTCGTTACATTTACGTTACATTTGATTTTTAAGATTCAAAATAGTCTCGGAAAATTGTGAGCTGAAATTAAGTGACTTAAACGCTTTAAATTCAATTCGAGCTGCGTACATTTCGTGAACTTGAACCTTACTGGCAGCAGATTACCTGGAGATAGAAAATATGAAAATAAATGCTTCTAGACATTTTTTCAGGGAGCACCGAATGTAGTCCCGAATTGTTCACAGCGAATTTGACTCTAGTCTATTACAAGTGCAACACATAATGGGTCTTCCAATGAGTAGCCAGAATAGTGCTCCGCAGGTGTGCAGATAGAAAGTCACTCACATTCACCAACACATGAGACATTGTGAGTAGCAAGCCTACATTTAACACTAAAAGCTATGTATGCTGTAGACCTGTCGTTTTACATTGGCATATATTAGCTCGTGCTTCACCCGCGTCTATCAATACTGCAACAAGATTTCCCGATATGTCGTCATCCTTTGCTGCCCCAAATTTCTTCCCTCAGTTTTAGTAGTATTAGTAGTCTTTTTAGTCGTTTAGTAGTCTAAATGACAGTTCTGAATATATTATTTTGCTTAGGTCTCACAATTTTAAAGCATTTGTGATACTGTTCTTTCGCTGTTATTTATGGTGGTGCGCAGCGTGTGTCGGTGTGGAGAATTCGAACTGCATGATCAGCTGATGAGCTTACCGACGACGACGTAGGAGTATTTTTTTTTCTTATGGCGTCCTAAGGAGTACGCTTTGTCTGTTCAATTTCTACAGCAGCCCCACTTTCTTGCAATAGTGAAATTACATTAATATGTGGAGAATAAATAAATAAATAAATAAATAAATAAATAAATAAATAAATAAATAAATAAATAAATAAATCGCCTCACGTGCATAATTTCATCGGACACCAACGAAGAAATGATGTCTGAAAACAAAAATGACGTATGTCACGCTTGAAAGGTTCGCAGCAGCACAACCGCACAACCCAAGTAGCAAAAACTTGCGCACGTGCAACTGAGTGTGGCTCTAGTTCTTATGAGATCAAGACATAGTAGAAATCATACCTAATGTGAACAAGAAAGTAACAAATGGGCCGATTTACACTTAGAACACAAAGCTGTCTTTTCGTTATGCGAATAGGGAAGAACATTAAATAAACCATACCTGCACGTGCTTCTTTAAGTTTCTCGCCGATCTTTTCGACACTCCACTTGTATTGTTTGATGGAGCACAAGTCATACATTGGGCTAAACACAGGCGTGCGATGTTGTATTCAGTCGGTTGAAACATCGGGGGTAGTCATGGCCAGGAAGCAATCTATAATTCCACATCGGCACTCATTGCAACAGAATCTGATGGCACAGGAGGCGAGATGGTGTTCCGTGATTTTCGAATGCCAAGTGAAAGATCACTGCAGTGTGTCCAGCCTTCAGAACGACCCTTCCTTGCTCTTCAGACTGGCTCAAATAAAGCGAAAGACTTCTGCCCCTCCTCACATGGTTGGTGTCGTCCCGCGCGCTTTCCTGTCGATTTCCTGCACCCCTGCTGGCGCCTGAGAGTTGTTCCGCCATAACTACGGCCCTTTCGTCGACCCCTTTCGTCACAGCAGGAGGGCCAAGTCTTCCTTTTTCGGCGGACGTTTGTCGCTCCATCAGCAGAGGCCGGCAGCGTGTCGAGTAGAGTATGCTGCGTCGGAACGGTCGCTTGCAACACGACTTTCGGAGAATCCTACAATTCCCCACTCAAGGAAGCCGGGAGCGTCCGTGGAAACACAGAAACACAGCAGCTGATGTCTTCTCAGCGATCTTCATTTGGGCGTTTGACAAGAGACCACGCCACCCTTTTGATAACAAACCCCAGACGGCTCGGTCGTGCTGGCTGGCCTTGTAGTTCTGTTCTCCAAACTCCCGTGGTTTACGTTTCCGGCTGCTAAGTGTCGCCAGCCCGCACACAGCTACGTTGATAGAGACACTGCTTGCCTGCTAGCCACGTCGCGTTATCTTGACTTCACGGTAACATTTGCAGCTGCTCGTCTGCTTCGCCGAGCGTTCTCCTGCGTAAAATATGCCATTGACGACGAGGCCCACACGTTTGAGCCGTAACCGCATTCGCAGAACCAATGCATTGAGCAAAGCACGCGTTGTCAGTGTCTTAGTTCGAAGGGAGCCTTGGCGGCGGGATCTGAAGGGACGAAAGGAATTTCGCGGCTGGCTGCGGTTCCGCCTGCGTTGCCGTAGACAGCCGAAAACATTTCGCCCAGCGACAGTGCGCGGCCACCGTATGGGGGTAACGAAATGCACTTGTGTGGTGTGCTTACACTGGCGAAAGAGAAGTTTCGCCCTCGTCGAAGCCTCGAAGAGGGAGAGTAAAGGAATAACGTTTTGCGTGTAGTTTTCTTTTGAGTGACGGAGACTGCTAACAGGGAAGCGGAGACTCAAGGCTCGGCCTCGGCGGTTGCGGCCCGGCCTATCCGTCCTGCATGCGGACCTGTGGAACGCTTATAAAAGGAACGTCGTTCCCCCTGCCGTTACTGCATAAATGTAACGCGTTACCGTTACAGTTCCACCAACTCTTAAAGGAACGCTAGCGTTCCTTCGTTCCTCCAAAAAGGAACTAGTTCCAGGAACGTCGTTCCTTGGAACGACGTTCCGTACAACACTGGCTTCTGCTTAGCAGCCGAGTGCCACAGCCACTAGATGGCCACGGCTGGGCTCTTCAAATATTCGAACACCAGTATTCTTGCTATTGGCTACCACTGCCTAGTTACCGAAACCATGCCTCTTGGAGCTTTCTCCAGATAGGCGGTGCGCGTGGCTCGCACGAGCTGAACTAAGGGCACGCATATGCACAAGGCATGAGCGCGTTTCCTGGCAACCCATCTAGCGCCCCTGGACAGGCCTCGTAAACGGGTCCACAAGCGGAAGAAAGATACGCAATAAAGTTGCCGAGGCTACGCGAACTTCCTCGGTCAGCCTTACGCGATGAAAACGAAGCGATTTAAGACGTAAAGAATTTTTTGAAACAAATAGGAAGCTTCTATAAAGTGGCTTGTCATGCTGGTTTGAATATGTAGGACACATTGCAAGAGCCTTTCACCAGCTTTTATCGCCTTAATGAGACAAGTGAACTGGTTCCCGATTGCCTTCAAATACCACTGTTCTTTTAAATTTCTTGTGCCCTTCAAATACCAAAATGACACATGATTGCGATTCATGTTTCCAGCCCGCGACGTCCATTGTTAATTGAAAAGGGCAGGCTCCTTGACTAGCACGATGCGTTTCGTGACGCAGCTCGAAGTAATACCTAACATATGCTCCGGACCGTCAGCCGTCAAGTTGTGCGTGCATCATGCCATTCTTATTTCTCTAGCTGCAGTCGGAACTGGTTGACAAATGTTTCGATGGACAAAAGATTACATAATGTGCCGGTCATTTATTGTGAAAAGCAGTGAGGCTCACCAGACCGAACATTAGACATACCGCAGCCGCTCAAGGAGGCTTATTAAGCCACACGTTGTTCAATTTAACACTGATTGAGGTTGCCGAAGTTTTGCCGAATTCAGTCTGCCTATCACTTTATGCAGGCCTTTGGACTTCTGCTGTTACTCGTCCTCCGGTACTTGCGCGACTACAATGGGCAGCAACCCACAGAAGAGCCGACTTTCAAAGACGAAGTTCGATGCTATCAAACGAAAAATTGCGCGTTGATCGCATTCACACGCAAAGCAATGGCATCCTATGCTGTCTGCGTAGGCGGGAATATTGTCAAGTACGCATGGACTCATGGTTTCCTGGGCAGGGGCCCGTTCTGGAGCCCCCATTGAGCTTAAAGATGAGATTGGCGTCTATAGACCCTTTTCATAAACTGTAAAGCTAGCTTCCCTGCAACTCAACTTGCCCTACTAATGGCGACAGCTGCCTTTTTTTAAATGCTGTCAAAATTCAAGTTGCACATGCTGCGGCCCGTTTTTTGGGGTTGTTTGTGTCACAAGGGCGGCGTCGACATTTTACATGCCCTATGGCAAGCAAATTGCGCTTGCACGTTGTTTGTCGGATTGGCAATGCCGCCATTAGTAGGGTAAGCTGCATTGCAGGAAAGCTAGCTTGCAGTTTATGAAAAGGGTCTGTTGCATGTCTGCTAAAATTCATGTGCGTAGAATTATGGAGCTCCTCTGCTACAACTGTAGAAAACCTTATTTTCCTGGGACTACTGCGATACAGTCGGCCAGTGCTGTGAATGCCTGCAGGACCAATATCTAATGATTGGAAAACTTGCAAGCCAGGCACTTCGCACATGCATATGTCTGCCCAGATGCTCCTCCACTTCTGCAACAATTGTACTTGCGAGAGATCATCCATTAACAACGTGTACCGCTGTTGTTTGCCTGAAAGCGCACATCCGGGATATATCCCGCATCCCAGGTCACCATTTCGCCTATTCACAAGGACCTCGGGCTACGTTTGCAAGCGTGATTTCCAAGCACCACAATGATATTCGTGCCGCGCATATGCCTGCTACGATACCCTCAGCTCCCTTATTGTGCCTTGACCAGCCACAGGCGAACTGTAAAATTCGTGGCTTAAAGAAAGCTCAAATTTAGCTTTAACCAAGCTACAATGCTGCTATGCATGAGATATGCTGACCGAAGACAGATATACACTGATAGGTCGGTCTCATCTACCAGCTCTTAAGCTGCGGTTGTCATTCGAGCTGCAGCTGCAGTGACAAAGAGAAATTGTCGATTGTAACGACATCTACGGCGGCAGAGCTTGCTGCTGTGAGAGGAGCACTGCAATACGTCTTGCAAGAGCAACCACGCAAACGGGTCGTGTGCTGCGACTCGTAGGCATGGCTTCAGAGTTTACTATATGCCCTTGAGAGGAGGCCCAACGAGCAAATGGTGAATGACGCACGAAATTGTCACCATCCGGCTTTAGCGAAAGAACACAATATTTTACATCAGTGGATTCCAGGACGCGCCTATATTAGTGAAAACAAATTAGCCATCGACGCAGACCGATCCGCTCATGAGGATTCTCAAGTGGTTCGAATACCGCTCTCAAGGACGAACGCTGCAAGATAAGTTTATTTACAGGCTTGCTCTATTACGCACGATCACGGATCCCTTCCAATCAAAGGTACCACCTTCATAAACTGGACCCTACCTTGAAGCTACACCTGTCATCAAGGATTTCCCACTCCGATACAACGCTGTTATGTCGCCTCATGTGGTGGCATTCCCAGAGGCATTCTCGCGTCCGATCGGGATGGCTGACGCTCCTACGTGTGATTTTTCCGGAACTGATGAAAATTGAGCACCTATTTCTATTTACAGTAATTATGGCACCCCGCGCTGCCTACCTGAAATGGTATTCGAATGGCTGGAACTGAGGCTGTTTTCAGCATGGAAAGTTCTTGGGCCTTGGTCATATGCTAGATGGCTCAGAAGGCGACGAAGGCGTTGTTGACGTACCTGAAGTCGACAGGTCTCTGCGACCGCCTCTGAACAATGTACTTGCGCAAGTGTGCGGGTCATTGGTGCTCGTATTTCTCCCCTCCCATAATTTTCATTCTATTTCACGCCTTTATCCTATTCCCCAGCGCAGGGTAGGAAACCGGACGTGCGTTTGGTTAGCCCCCCTGGCTTTCTTTAGCCCCTTCACCCCCACTCTCTTTCTTAGTCAAATTGCGCCTGTAATTTTAGCTCTAGTGCGCAGAAGTAGTAGTGCTATAGAACTTCGTTATTTGTTGGCTCGTGGCTATCCAGACAGCATGGATAAGGCAAGCAAGATATCAGAGTTTGCCTGAAACCTCTTCAACATAGAAGCAGCGGTTGCTGCAATCGAACTTAGCCAGAATACATGCACTGTGCAGCCGCTTACCTCTCGTTCCTAAGCGGTGGTCTCGCTGAAGCTGTTGATTCCACCGCTGGGCGACGACGTGTTCGAAGCACGTGCGCCCGGCGGCGCGCTTTTAAACGCGCCTGACGGCTGGCGTGGCGCGACTGAGCGGCGCCGGATTAGTTGCCACGGGAGCACCACCCACGTCTCCTTGCCTAAGGAAGCATTTCCCAGGAATCCCTAGATGACATGAAGACAGCGTGGGCAGGAAGGGCGCTGAACGACTCGTTGTACCCCCATTTTCACTGACAATGGTTAACAAAGAATCTGTTGAAAGCTTCTTTGCAGTTCACCATTGTCAAGGAAATCCACAACGAATAAACTATCGGAAGAAAGTTCTAGCAGACGCATAGCACCACAGCATTTAATAGTAAGTTGGCTGAGCACACATAATTCGGCGAGTTCTGCCTGAGCTTCAACTGCTCTTTCTCGGTCTTCAACCGCTTATACTTCTCATCTGTTTCTTCTACCACCTCCAGTGCTTTCTTCTTTTTCTACTTCCTCTTTTTGTTGCTGTCTGCTTATTCTTCTTTATGGACTTTCGTGCCTTGAACGTGTTCATTTTTAACCGCCATCTCTCGTTTTCCCTAGTCTTCATCGATGAAACTACAACCGATGGATATCATTTCCTGAAACAACACTGCTACCACCATAGCCATGCGTAAGAGCCCGAGGTACTAACCCTATGGGGACATTCAGGGATCGGTGGGAACACTCCTAATAGCTTGGTTCAAATCCACCTACACATCATATATTTTCTGTCATTGTGTGCTGTAGCGGTATCGGACATCGGCGGTGGCGGATATGACCTGCACTAGAACCAGGCCATAACATATCAGCCAGAAGGAATAACAGAAGCAAGAACAACTGATAATATGCATACAACTATATCTTCGTAACAGACGCAATTTTTTTTAACTATGTTACACGTGCTCTGGTAAAGTGTTCATTATCACGGTAATATAGGCGTAGGAACAACACTCACATTGACACGAGGAGACAGGACAGGAAAAAAAAAGAGCGCTTGTCCTGTCTCCTCGTGTCAATGTGAGTGTTGTTCCTGCGCCTATATTACCGTGATAATGAACATGCACCATCTAGCCCAGTATCAAGTTTTGTTAATCTGGTAAAGTGCCTGTTGATTCAGTCCTGCCTGGTGGGTCCTTCGACTTCTTTAATTTCTTTCACATAAAAGCAACATAAGCAATCGCGATTCCGCAAATCTAGAGCTTTGTGCTGATGGCTGTGTGTTATACATGAAAATATCTTCAGGTGGGGATCGAATAAAGCTGTGAATAATCAATTCGAAAAGGTCCTTCCTTGGTGCCAGGAATGGCAAATGATAATCATTTATTACAAAACCGTTTTTATGAAAATTACACTAAAGAAAAATCCTTTATGTTACCAGTATGGCACTAATAGCGTAGCTCAAGCAGAAGTTGCGGAACATTGCGGAACAGAAGTTGCCTTCGATTGTGGATAACTATTGATCTAACCTGGAGCAAACCCACTGACAAGACTACAGGCAAAATGTCTTCGTAAAGCCTTTTTTTAAACATGCCTGAAAGATCCCGCCTCAACACATGCTAGCATACAAAAGACTAATTCGTCTATGTGGTAATATGGGACCCACTAATTAAATGTAATACAAATCAACTAGTAAAAAGTGCGAAATAGAGGCTTACGTTGTATTTATAACTCCTTCGATAGAACATCAGTATCTGAGCTATTAATGAGAAGTGACCTACACTCCGTTGTGGAGAGAAATCGTGTTTCCCGCCTCTACTTTTTGTAGTAATTTGTAAATCGCCAGTAAACACTAGCGCCATAGGTGTTCTTCAGTATCTTCCGGATACGCCACTGGCAAGCTACACAGTAAAATGACAACGCCTCTATTTTCACGGATAAGCTGCTACAAGTATACATTTTTTTGAAGAACTACTACAAAATGGAATAACCCTGCAAATGATGTATTATCTCATACCAAACAGTCATTGCTTGAATGCCGCCTTACTTCAACCAAGGTTTGTTGTTCCACTATAACAATGGGGTTATTGCACTGTATCATTCGCTTTATTGAGATTATTATGTGAATATGTTAGTCGGTAATTTTATTGTAGTGAGCGGTTTTGTGCCACATACCGGTATATCACATTGTAGCTATCTGTTCATAGTTGGTTGATAGATTTTGATGCAGTCCCAATTTCGATAATTTTTTCTACCCTGCCCTGACCTTTCAAATAAAATATCGCACTAATTAATATTAAGAAAAGCAAATGAACATTACCAACAAGAATAGCTCATAACGGCCACCATGAAAGGCCACCAAGAGGATACATCGAGACAATCTGCGCTTCCTTCCTGCCTCTGCTGTTTTCATGTCGCCTAGGGATTCCTTGGAAGATGCTTCCCTAGGCAAAGATGGCGTGGGCGATGATTCCGTGGCAACTAATCCGGCGTCAGCTCAGTCGTGCCGGCTGCACAGCAGCCTTCAGGCGCGTTTAAAAGCGCCCCGCCGGGCACACGTGTTTCGAGCACAGGTCCTCACCCAGCGGTGGAAACAACAGTTTGTGTGAGACCCCCGCTTAGGAACGAGAGGTAAGCAGCGGTACAGTGCATGTGTTCTGGCCGAGTTCGTTTGCAGCATACACTGCCTCTCGGTTGAAGACGCTTCCTGCCAACTCCGATATCTCGCGTGCTTGTAATCTATGCTGTCTGGGGAGCCACGAGCCACACTAAACTACCTCTGTAGCGCTACTACTTCTGCACACTACAGATAACATTACAGCTGCTATTGGACTAAGATGTGCGAAGAACTCGGCGGCTGACCATCCGAAGCATGCCTGGGTATTACGTCAAGCTGTGTCATGAAGCCCACTGTCCTAGTCAAGAAGCCTTCCTTTTTAAATAGCATACCACAATAGCATTACCGCACACAAATTCAACGTGGCATTTGGTTCATGCGCTGTGTAAATGGCAGCTTCTTACACTAGTCAATGGCCCGCGGTTTCGAACTGCAAAGCTTATAATCCGCTTTCTCTCAAAAAGATTCTCAGCAGTTTCTTATGAGAGGGTTTGCCTTGTGATTCGATAGATGGACGGTACCTAAAGTGCCAACTTGCGTAAGTGCTTCCTTTGTCTTCTTTCGCGTTGTGATCTTAGAAGGTAATGCCATATAAAAGGGCTCACAATGGTGCCTCAGCTATTAGCTGCGTTCTTCACAATGTGTACCTTCAATATAGGCTGTAACAAGAAAAAAATGCAAAAGCATGAAAACCGTCGAATCTTACGCACCACGCTGTCTGCACAAAAGTTGCTCGTGCGTTCGCTTGCGCCACGTTCTCGGGTACAGCCATTTTCGTTGCGAATGATTTCTAACTAGTATGTTTACTCGGAGCATGTGCGTCATGCAAGAATGTTGGTACGCGACTTTACGCCTTTGCTAGCCGTTAAAGGTAAACTAAGCCCCAAAATGATGCGGAGCACGCGCTGTGCGCTAGTGATCCCCTTGCTATCAAGAGTCCTTTTTGAGCATAAGAAAAGGGAGCTTACACAAAGCGTAGATATTTCTACAGACCTTCCTTTCTATGCTGAGCTCTTTGTCCGTCAACATACTGTACATACCTCAGTTGCACATAGCTGAATTATAACTCATGGCCTTTGAGAGAGCGCGCCGTGAGCAATATCTTGGAGGCTAGGCTTTTACTTTCAGGCCCGCCTTGTTTTAGCGCCGCAAGAATTCCTGGGCGTTGTCACAGTTTTTTTTTCATCTCCCTGAAGTTCTCTAGCTATTCGAGAAAATGCGCAAGACTATTATAGCTGTGATACCACTGTGCAATCGGCTGCATCGAAAAATATGTGGAGGACGCCTTGAGAAATGAATATTTATTGAATTTTGTTCAATGCCAGAAGTCACAACATTAGGCCACAGAGTCCATCGTTTCCAGATACAAGTGCAGTGTACTTTTTGCATTCCAATGGAACCAAGGTAGGCAGCCGGCGTTTCTGTGCTAAGCTCGAAGGTACGGTGCCGGCTGAAAACCTAAAATACAAGCACCTGCGATTTTGCTATTTCAAGGGCACAGGAAAAGTGAACGAATAGTGACATCGTGAAGGCTATTTAAAATCAATGCATTGGTATGGCAGCCTTGATATTGAAAAAAAAAAACACCTGGTGAAAAGCTCCAGCAATATACCCTACATTTAAAGGTCAGCATGACGAGCCACTACACAGATGATCCCTATGTGTTTCACGAAATTATTTACGTCTTAATTCTTTTCGTTTTCATCACGAAAGATTGTCCGAAGGTAGCTCGCATAGCCTGGACACTTTCATTGCGTTTATTTTTTTTTCAGCTTCTGGACGAGTGCACCAAAACGCTGTTGCAGCACTCCACATCCGGAAGCAAAGACGAGAGTGATGAACATATTCAAGTTTCAAGTTTCAAGTTTATTTCAAATATTATTACAAGCATAAAATATTACATAAGATAATTATACAGAAGGAGGTCCGAAAGCACTAGGCTGCAGGGGGACCTCCTGTCCGAAATTGCAAATGAAAAAGAACGCAATTAGCAGTGAATAGCAACATAACAAGAAAACGAATGATTTAGCGGAACAACAATAAGACAATTATAATTAAAGAAAGTGATAAAACAAATGAATCATGAAAATATGCGTTTAGTAATTGAGCAAATAAGAAAACAGTTCTTTTTTAAAAAGACCGATTGTGGCACACTGTTTGATGTGGGATGGTAATGAATTCCATATGCACGCTATTACCGTTATGCTCCTAGTCTGTGAGTCACTGCCGCACCGCGAATCTTAGTTTTGACCGAATGTGGTATTGCAATACTACGGCTTCATTAGAATGAATTTTTTAGGTACCAGTAACCCATGCAATACTTGCGTTGCTTTCATTGGGACGCTTCAGTATAGCTTATATACTGAGTCTAGAGGCAAAGCTGGGCTGTAAAGGGAGCTCCCGCCCTCGCGGGAGCTCCCCGTATTGTGCTGCCACGTAGACACAGTTCAAACGTGTCTACGTGGCAGCACAATTATTACAGCGAAATCTGTGCATGTCCAGGCGAAACGAAAATCGTTTTATCTCTTTTTTTTCGAGAAACTTCTCCATTGAGTGCGTGGTCACTTAGTTCGTTCGTTCTCTAGGTCGCACCTAAGCGCGCTCACGGCATTGGCACAGCCGTCAATATAGTTTCGCGCAGTACAGCAGAAGCGAGGTATACAGGAGCACTGAAGCGGGCCATAGATGGGCGCGTACTGGTGCTACTATCTACGACCGCGTTGACACGTGCGCTGCGTTGACAAGCGCGGCCGTGCGCCGCCAGTGACGTCGTTCATTCCGTCGCAGCCGTGCCGCCGAGCTCACGCGCAACAGTTTCAACTTACAACTTTCACATGCATAGGTCTCGTATCATACGAACTCCCGAAGAGCATACAACTTTCTCTGTAGATAAACTATCGCAATAAAAGAGATTCTTCCTTCTGTGATCGCATTGCTTAAATTGCAAAGTGCCAGAAACTGCAGACCTTCTAAGCACAGTTTGTGTTATTGTGTTAGTTGTTATGTCATGTGTTATGCCATAATCATCGAAATCTCGAAGGAAATCGCTCTCTTGATGCCGCAGGGATGGGCACAGTTTTTCGACGGCACAAACTTCATGCTGCTTGGCGCCGTAGTGTGGTATATGAAGCGCGTGCCAGAACAAATCATGTAACAATGTAATTGTAAATGTAACGCTCACGGCATTGCGTGAATTTTAATCTAACGAGACCAGCACTTGCTGGTGGATAACAAGATGCCTAATGTACAATGAGCATTGTGCAGTTCTACTGCCATTATTGTTTGTGATATTGTGCTAGTTGTTATGTACCAAAGACAGGTTTATGAAGAAAAAAAGTCAACCTGGCAATGCTGGCAACGCGTTCGCCGGCGTTAACACCCGCTTTCGATCGGAGTTAAATAACCTACCGCTTATTACACTCCTCTATGACCGTGATCACACGAGGCACAGAGTGCGACATGAGAAATAAACCCTGTGGTAAACCTAAGCCAAACGTGTGGGTAGCCTTATTAACAAATACAAACGTGTAACCGATAATTGAGAAAGAATTCAAAAAATCTTTGGGATTACCAAACTGCTAAACACAGGTGCCGCGCGTTGCTGCTTCGCTGGTTAACTACCTTTACGCAGTGTTAGGGCCTTTGTTTTGTTTTTATTGGAAGGGCTAAAACAAGGGCCGATTTCCTAAAAAAAACAAATACAGTTGGGAAGATTAAGCGCAAACATTCAGCTTACTAAAAGTGCTTGCGAAGATCATAATTAATGTATTTCATGTTTTACACATTCGGTCACTGATCCATGGCTTCGGATTGCTGTTTTGTGGGGTTTAACGTCCCCACAACCAGTTCTGATTAGTAGAGACTCCGTAGTGGGAGGGCTCCGGAAATTTCGACCACCTGGGGTTCTTTAACGTGCACTGACATCGCACAGCAAACGGGCCTCAACATTTCGCCTCACTCGAAAGGCAGCCGCCGCAGCCGGCATTCGATCCCGCGACCCTCGGATCAGCAGCCGAGTACCGTAGCCACTAGACCACCGTGGAGGGGCCCATGGCTTCGGATCTCTGCATTTGTGTTTTCGGATACGTCGTACTTTTGTTTTTCGGTGTTCAATATGATATACGTGATTGTATACGTGACGTCTACTGACGAGGTAGCACTTGAACTTACGTTAACAATGTTACGACTTTACCCTAAGCGGACGCAGCGGGTGAAGGAACGGAAGAGTTGATGCGGTGTTGAGAGAGGCACCGGCTTCAAAGCCAGGCTGTTCGGTCATGCTGCAGGCGCAATGTGCAGGCTAATGAGCTCAGAATGGTAGGTCCTGCGTTGAAAACCCTGACGGCGTTTGAAAGAATGAGTCATGCTCAACATGCATGTAACAGTGAGTATCACGCGCGGACCGCTCAGGCACGGCGGTTATCTACAAAACTGCAGTTACCACGCACGGTGCGCTGGTTCTCCTAGTTAGGCGTGTAGCCCCTCGATGGCATGGTGAGAGTGAGCTTCCCAGCCTCGAAACGTTTCCTTCGAAGGCTACATGATAATCTAACTCTGGCTGAAAACAGGTGAGCTGCTGCCGTCTATGGACGTTTATTCCAGTTCTTCTTTTTTTTTGCGCAGCATTTGAGCTTGGTGCGCCTCTATACGCCATGTCGGAGGCAGTGTGCTTACGGATTACTGTAATAGGAATTATATGGGCACTTGAACGATGCTGTCGCCGTCATGTCCCGTATATATATATATATATATATAATTGCAACAATGAAATGCTACCACAGGACCCGGAAGGAAAAGTTCAAAAATGTATCAAATGTATGTTTCTCTAAGAAAAAAACACGCAACTTACGCCGGCATTCCCACAATCATCGAAATCTCGAAGGAATTCGCTCTCTTGATGCCGCTGGGATGGGCACAGTTTCTCGACGGCACAAACTTCACGATGCTTGGCGCGGTAGTCTGGTATATGAAGCGCGTGCCAGAACAAATCACGACAACAAAACTTAGCAGGCTGTTCTGCTGCGCCGTTATCTCTCCTGCTCGACCATTAATAACATCTGACGTATTTCGTTGCCAGATTAAAGCCTGTTCCTATCGCCTAGGGTAGCCAGTGACTCACTAGCTAGCAACATCAGCGTCGCCAGCTGGCGGGCTTAGCCACCTCCGTCCCCTCCTTTTTCAGTGCAAGGGCCCTTTGAGAAGCTCGTTGTCTACAGTAAGTATATTAACTCGACTGATACTTCCCTACGCGATGTTCTTACTTTTTTTAAGAATTCTGCGACAATCGCCTATTTCGCGGTGAATAAGTCGGCTGCGCTTATAATAGCGAAGGTGCTGTAGCTCGAGGTAAAATTTCCTTCGGAAGCAGGAAACGGCATATCGGGTATGCACCGCAGGGGTGTCGCGTATGCGCCGCAGTATAGTAAAATAAAGGAGTTTTACAAGGGAGTGGAAAAGAGAGATGAGGGTGAGAAGGAGTGGTGTGTGATGGAAGAAAGGGGAAATGAAGGGATAAGGTAAATATAGGAAACCCATGTATAGCGTGATACTGCAAGGAAGTGGGAAACTGAAGCGAGGATAGGGAAGGAATAGGAGACGGCCACCAGCTCCGCTATGACCTAGCCTTGCAGCCGTAGTGCGAGCTGCAGGCGATGTTTATTCTAACAGAAAGAAAGCCTTCGCAATATCCGTTTAGACAACCACAGGCAACCACCGAAACTGAAGATGTACTAGTAACAAAACTGGATGGCTGGTCACACCTTTATCCAGGCAGTCGTTAAGCGATGGTGCACCTTGAGTGTGTCACAGTGCATTCAAGGGAACCCTTGAGTTTGTCAATCGGCCATTCACGTCTTCAAGGTTCTCAACAAGACATACATTAGGGCGCACGATTAAGATCGATACGAATATCATGGGCACCACTTCAGTGTGTTCCGTTTCCAGGTACCGCCGCATGACTGTGTCATGCAGCTCTAGCAACCCTACCTCCATCGATGGCCTCCTTGTTAACTTTGTAGATGCCTAAGCGTGGCTCTACAATTGCTTCCAGGTAATGACTTTCTGTATTCCTTGTAATGCAGCGCCATGGTATATCACCTCACTTGCCCTATTTGGAAGCAACTAAGAAACCAATGAGAGGGATATCTATCGACATATGCGGTGCCCATCCCTTCGAATTGCGATAATGACTGTACAATCTATGAGGCTGTTTCAACGTCACAAATCGTTGTCACCAGCAACACGCGGACAGTGACGTTAGTGTCGCGGTCAAGAGAAGCGCTTTCGCGGTTGAGCCCTTGTAGCGCCTTCCTGAACGTCACCAATGATGCAACTTCTGCGCTCCGTAACACTCCCTCAACATGATTTTCGAGAGATTCTCGGCTCCGATCAACAAGCTAAGGCCATTTTCAGTTACCGCATTGAAGCTATTTTCGCCAGCAATGCTTCCAGTCGCAACTTCTACATCATATTGCGTTCAGCTGTCGGCAAAACAATGTCTTCACAGGGGGCTGGAACTACAGCTGCCTGAAACATGTGGATGCCGCAACAGCGTTGGTTTATTCCTCTACTCCATATATTGTAAAATGCCAAAATAAATTAGTTGTAAATGCTATGCGGGCTCTTACGTGTTTGTTGTTCCCAGTGTTGCTCCAGATTACACTCCGTACTCGCGTTCTAATTGTTGCACGAAATATTCAGCACTGCTTTTAGACACGGCCGGAACAGTAAAAAAACGCACCGGACGCAAACAAGCACTCGTCCTGTGTGTTCTTTCCTGTCCCGTCCGTGTCTAAAAGTAGCGCGGAATATCTCATGCAACAACGTTTGACCAGCTAGGCCCGCAACGTGTTTTGTTCTCTGTTCTCCTAATTTCGTATAAAACATAAGGTACACCAATGAAATATCTAGCAGCCTCAGTTTTGAACAACTGCTGCTGTCATTTTTAACTAAAGTGAGCACTGCTGCTCATACTTTGTTCATGTACTTTGGTGTTTCCTTATTGTAAGTATTGGTGCAAGCCATCGGCCACGTGCAGTGGCACACAACAGCATAAAGTTGTAACACATGCACTCATGTAGGGTAGCTGCTATAACAATTCTCTTGCAGTGCAACTCGTCGATGATCGTCATGTAGGCAACTGTAAACAAGACCAGAAGTGCGCATTGCGTGTCAGTCCCCAAAATGGAAGTAGGCGTTCACACGACACGATTGCCAAGGAGAGGATTACTGTTTTTCTAACTCGACATTGCCCGAGCCCAAAACGAACAGCGTATTTGCTAATTTCGGCAGGCGCGTGAATGACAAGAAAGCCAGCCCACACGTTCATACGTCACTAGCTGTCTGGCACCAGCTGATATATTTCGACAGTAATAGCAATACAGAATCTTTACTGAGGCATTAATTCCAAAGAGCCAGCACTAAACACAGAAGAACACACGCATTTCTCTCGTGCCAGTTCTTGGTTGCCGTGAGTTCTCCGCTAAATTGTTCGATACGAATCCTTTGGATCTCGTCCGGGTATCCTATATGTTGCCCCCAGAGGAATAATCACACGGTTTTGAAGGATTATTTGCAATTACAGCACAGAACTAGCAAAATGTAACGCTTGGCAAAAGAACCAGACACGAGGAAAGACCAGATCATCACTTAGCTACATCCATGGCGCTAGCCGACGTTTCCCATAACTTAGCTGACATGACTTGAGCTGGTCGTTCAGGCAGCTCTATCTGCCAGAACCAGCCGATCGATGTGGAACAAATAAACCCCACTTCACTGCGACAGCGCAGCTTATCATTTTCACGATACACCCAGTCGCACATGGGCACCAACAATGAGTGATCACTTGCCCTTTCCCCTTTTTCGTTGGGAGCTATAACAGCCCTGCTTCAGCACATTAAAAGTTGTTCTAATGGCGGTAAGGCAGTCGTGTCGTTCTTGATTCGCAGCCCACGCTCCGCGTGGCGCTGCGATGTAACGGTGGCTACGCGATTGAGAGAAACTGTCGGAATCGAGGAAGAGCTAAACGACGAAGAAAGAAGAGCGGCAGCTGGAAGCATTGGACTCGTGACACAAGAACAGCTACCTGATTATGACGACGAAAGACTCAAGTGGAAGCGATGCTTCGTCAGGCCGAGACTTACTTCGAAGCGACGGCCATCAGCGACCAGGTTAAGAAGAGAGCGTTCATCGGGGACCTTGACACACGCATCGTTCACATTCTCGCTGATAAAGTGGCACCAAGGAAGTCAGAGGTGCTCTATTAAGGAGAAGCAGTCAAAGAAATGGTTGACATAGGAAGGAAGCGACACGAATCGACACAAACCTACCGGTTATTCAACCGCTCCGAAAATGAACGTGAGACTATTCGGGAATTTATTTGGTAAATAAGCCGCATTGTAGATAACTGCAATTTTGGGTCAATGCTGAACCGAACGCTTCGTGACCACATTGTATGCGGAGTCAAACGAACCACATTGCAGGAGAAGCTCCTCATCGAAGAGTATTTATCGCTGGAAGAAGCGTAAACCATGTTGCTGAAATCTAAATGACAGGAAAAGGTGCTGTGAAAAATTCATAATCAGCAACCGTTACTCAGGTTGAAGCACGTGACTGCAAATGATGTGGCTGCAGAATACAGCCGGTGTGGTCAGAGGAAGCATAGTAGAAATGCTAGTGGTCGGTCGAAGTGCTACCGGTGCCGAAGTCAAAGGCATATGCTGAGATGTGTCTTAGCGATGCCCACCTTCAACGCCCTCAGTGTACACCCCAGGGCATACGAAGTCGAGCGTTTGCAGTAACAGGCAACACCAGTCAAGGTGGCTTCGATGATGGGACACAAATTTGGACGCTAAGCTTGGCACCCAGCCCCGCCAAGGTGATCTAGTGGTTATTTCACTCGGCTGCAGATCCGAAGGTCGCCGGATCGAATCCCGGCCGCGGCGGCTGCATTTCGATGGACGCGAAATGTTGAGACCCGTGTGCTGTGCGATGTTAGCGCACGTTAAAGAACCCCAGGTGGTCGAAATTTCCGGAGACCTTCACTATGGCGTCCCTCATAATCAGAGCTAGTTTTGGGGACGTTAAACCCGACAAATCAAGCTTGGCACCCACTCTTCGACTGGATCCTTTTATGAAGCGCATCTCCACATTCAGTGGTGTGGATATATGTGTATGTAGATCTTGGGCTCTTCAGTACGTCATGCTAGGAAAAATTTTTGAGAAATATCGACAATGGTGACAACCTCTGAAGACCGCATACATCAAGTTATAATGCTACCTCGGCAAGCTTCCAGCAATTGCAGCGATGCGCGTACCAGTGTCATTCAATGGCGTGTCCTTTGATTGTGCTTTGATTATCTTAGACTGTGCAGGTCCCAGTCTGTGCGGCCGCACCTTGATCGCCCAGATTTCATAAACAAGAGTACCGACGTTCAACCTGTTCGCCCAATTAGACGTCCACTTAAGATTGACTGTCACTTATGCTGAAGCCATCTTTGCGGACTTTCAGGACGCGTTCAAAACAGAACTGGGAACAATTGACAGGCCCCCGAAGCAACTGCTACTGACGAGGGTCGCCATACGTATATATTTAACGTTCGATCTCTTGCTTTTGCATTACGCGATAAGCTAACGCGGGTAGTTCGCCAGAATTTTAGCAGAGTGAGTGCTTTCATCCGTCGCCCACTCAGATTGAGCCATGCGGATTGTGTGCATGTTGAAGGGAGATGGCACTGTAAGAATCTGCCGTGATTTTAAAGCCACATTTCTACGTGGGCGCTCGGACGAGGCTAGAGATGCTGCGAAGGAAAACGACGAAGCATATTCGGTTGAGCATAAAAGTGGCTGACGCCATAAAAAAGCGAGACTGTGTTATTACAAATTCCCGTAGCTGCATACTTTGTCCCGTATGATTGATGATTGAGGCTGCTTGGCCTGGCATTGATGATTGATGACCTAAACAGGGAAAGTATTAAAATTGGGTTAAAAATGAATCGGCAAAAGACCAAAGTTATGCTCAACAATGAACCCTTACAATGCGTAAGCGAATACGTTTACCTGGGACAGTTAATAACAGGAACTCCTAACCATGAAAAAGAAATTCTCCGTAGAATAAGGATGGGCTGGAGCGCATTCGGAAGGCATTACGAAATCACGACTGGAAACTTACCGCTCTCACTAAAGCGAAAAAATTCAATCACTGCATTCTCCCAGTACTAAAGTACGGTGCTGAAACGTGGAGGATAACGACAAAACTAGAGATGAAACTAAGGAGCGCGCAACGCGCAATGGAAAGAAAAATGATAGGAGTAACGCTAAGAGATAAAAAACGAGCGTAATGGATCAGAGAACAGACAGGAGTAGCCGATATTATTATGTCAATTAAAAGAAAGAAGTGGACCTGGGCAGGACATGTCATGAGGAGGAGAAATAACAGATGGACTGTAAGAGCGACGGAATGGATACCAAGAGAGGGAAAACACAACAGAGGCAGGCAAAAGGTTAGATGGAGCGATGAAATAAAGAAGTTTGCGGGCGTAAAGTGGAACCAACTCGCTCAGGATAGGGTGGATTGGAAACCGTTGGGAGAGGCCTTCGTCCTGCGATGGACCTAAACAGGCTGATGATGATGAGGATGATGATACTTTGTCCGCGTGATGGGCAGGCCAAGCGCCACCGCGCGTTCGTGGAAAGCTCAATGGCTCTTGTCACTGCTCCATGGAAACTGCCTCACTTAACTCTCTTCATCGGCTAAATCTTATCATAATGTTCGTTTATACTCTGCCATTGTATTGGAATGAAATGTACAGCTATTTTTTAAGTGTTTAGAAACTTCTTTCCTGTTGTCATCCAATAAACTTTATTAAAATGTCCTGCAACTGGCTGGACGGGCAAAGGGTCTCGCCTATGTAGCGGCCAAGGGGTTCTTGAGCCCTCGCGGCTTCGTCGGCCCGCTGGAATTTTTTAACACTATTTGAATATATATTCGGTCCGTGTTTTTATTCGGTTTCAACACTATTGCATTCGGTTCCAAGATTTGCTGTTCGCACCACTCTGCCCAGAAATTGAAGCTGAACGGAATGGTGTAAATGCACCATGTTGACGGCGGCTAGCTAGGCATTTTTCCGGAGAAGCAAACTTTTAAGGGCAAGGTTTGGAGACGCATTGAAAATATTGCCCATTGGAGAAAGCACTGCCGCTGCAAAAGGCTCATCGCGTTTCACGTAGCGAAGCCATTTCACGTAGCGAAGCCACGTCTGGCCCAATCGCCTTTAGCTTCGCTTCGTTATTTTGTATGTTTTTCACAAATAAAATCTGATCATTCATTCATTCATTTATTCATAATTAAGGCTCATCGCATAAGGCAAATTGCTGGTCGATCAATGTAACTAGCGTCATAAAATGCCGATTGTTGCAACGCAATAAGTTTTGTCTCGGCTAGGTTAACAATCTTGGACTCGTGTGCTTACTATTGGTGAACAAGTTTCTTCACCAAGATTTTTACAGTAACTTGGTATATAAATCGTTGCGTAGGTACAGCGGAGAAGGATGTCTGCTCAGGATATTAGCTTATTGGCACGCTTCACTTTCATATTAGCTTTACGAAGAAGGGAACAGAAGGAAAAGAAAAGCGAGAATTCCTTTTTGCCTGCTCTCTTGTTGAGTAGGATACGCAGTGCTGGAATGTTCTCGACATACAAACGGATGCGTACTGCGAGCAGCCTGCAAAGCGAAAATGCGGTTGAGTGAAAAGGACAAATTAGAACAATCGCTTGGCGCAAGTTGACAGACAGCAAAGGGTGTTTGAAAGCAGCTGCATTCATTAGAGCAGAGCCAGAGGGAGGGTCACGTGATACACGATAAAAGTGTTCGCTTAATCGAAAAAGTGACCCGTAGAAGTCCCGAAGTGGTAGAAAGACTGATTTTGCACGGGCTGAAATGGAGTATTTCATTGCTTGCAGGGTTTATGTTTAGCTGTACTAATGGCAGTTAATGAAAGACGAGCGTGTGCTAGAAATAGCATGCAGAAATAGCACTAAATGAGCATGTTTGTTTTCTTGTATTATAATACTCCATGCACGCAACCGAAACCCACCAGTTCCGATCAACAGTGCATCGAAATTTTAAGTTATTCACACAGTGCCTGGGGACGTGCCACTCCTGGGAGGACTTCCTGTATGATCAGTGCACTACGGACGGGAATGTGCATGAGCATGTACGCTTTCGGCGAACATTCCATCGGTGACATCGCGTCTAGGGTTACGCCGCACATTCAGCACTGACGAACCGAATAACATCACGGTTTGTCAGTTTAGATGAGGTCATGAGAACATTGCATGGTGGAAGGGATTTACAGCTCTCCTGGATATGCGGTTTGTGCGGATCTACGTTCCTTTCGTTGTTTTGCTTTCAATTTTCTTTTGCGAATATAGCAGATTTTTCGCAGACTAATCAGTTTATATAGTTGGTCGTCTGCCCTACTTTTCACATATCTTTAGCGGAAACGTCCTGTTAAATGAAACCGAAGCCCGTACTTATATGGACAATGATGGTAACATGGTTTACAGAATGAGAAATCTCTGCGCTTGCGGCTTAGGGTGGCTCCACTCTGGAAGCAACCAAATCGGCGGCGGAAGTTATGGCTAGCTGCTTCCCCGAACTGTGAAAGCTATATGAACAAGGCATGTTCCAACGAAGAACAAAGAACCCCGCGACGTTTGAGCAGCGTATTACTACAATTTTTGCGTTGCTCCTTCATTGACGTTATATACTCGACCTTGTTCGTTGAATATAGATGGGTATTCCATAGTTTCCACAGATTTTCTTTGAATACAGGGCCACCACACTGTTATTCGTTAATCAGTTCTTCTCAGTCTCTATGTGCACTTCCGACTTCTTTAAAGTACAGAAACCGTGTTTTTGCTCTGTACTGTCCCACAAAGGAAGGAAGTCGGCAAGGTAAGATGCGAAATGATCTTCGCATTGGCTAAAAAAACATCGCTTTATTATTGCAATAGGAGACAGATCAAGATATTTAAGATAAGGGGGGGGGGGGGAACGTGAGGAGGCAGGAACCCAGAAACGAGCAGGCAGAAACAGCACAACGAACGCAGGAAGAGTGCTGACTTACGCTTGAATGTTTATTACGACAACGACAACTAATTTATATTGTCCCACATCACATCACATTTCTACCTAACACCGCGTACCTCGTCATCCGACCGGTAAACCGAATATCCTTGATCGCGCAGAGTTTGCTGGTATCATTTAGCAACAGGTGTCAAGCACGCAACCCTCTCGACCAAAACTACTTCGATCAAAAGAAATACACCAAAGTGAGAAACAAGTGAAATAGTGTCCCGACAAAGGAGGGCAATATAGTAGGGCTGGTGTTGCGGCAGGTATTTGAAAAGTGCCTCCCCGCTTCTCTTAGAAACAGAGAGAGAGAGCGAGAATTGAAAGCTCGGCGTCCTCGTGCAGCGGCAGCCATGGCGTCTCCTTCTTCAGTGGCCAATGTGGCAGGCTGTATCTTGCTGCTGCTGCTGCTCTGTTCCTTCGCGGCCTCTTCGCTGATGGAGAAGCGGCAACGGCTCTGTGGAAAGGACCTGGTGCAAACCCTGGATGCCTTGTGCGGAGGCGAGTACTTCGACCCAGCCCAGAAGAGGCACATTGGCCACCAGCAGATGACACTGCCGTCTATGTGTAAGTGCTCCAGAACATGTGTACTAGACCTGTCGAAACCTCTGTCATTTCCTTAAGAATTTTTAAGGATATGACTGAGCCTTAAAAACTTAAGAAGCGCACATACTCTCCACTGCGTGAAAAACTAAGTAAAATGTTGTCTGTTCAGTGTACCAAGCGGAACACACAAGAACGTTACACCTTTGGATTTAATATACGAAGGCATTTATGAGGCAGATATATGTAAGGGTTGTGAGTCTATGGCTATCTTAAACCATATACTATGGGAATGCGAGGTTATAAAAATCCTGCAGATCCCACGTATTGTGGCCATAAGTGCCATGCGAAGCAACCAGCAAGGAAATTGCCCGTGACTAATCGTCGTGTGGCATGCAGAGTAGTGTTACCAGTAGGATGAACGTCTTTGTGGAAAATGCATGAATATGTGAACGTTCAACATGGGCTAACCAGGAAACTCGACACCACCCTGGCGACTAAGCGGCTTTAGTGTTAGCACTAAAGTGCTAAGATTAGCACACGCTATTGCAGAGAACAGATCTCTGTTTTATCGAAGAGAAATGCAGGCTATGGTGCACTGATGTGCGTATTATGAGCGCCGTTCATTGAAGTATTCCTAGAGAATCGAGCAATGTGCGAGAAACGAATCCCCAGCGCTACTAGATCATATGTATCGTTTATTAAATCGCTGTGACACTGCTGAACACACAATACAAGCGCTGTTTATTTTACATAAGAACCATCACCACAACTACTAACTAGTACATTAGGGAGATTATATTGTTACTGGGCGTGTAGGAGGGTTTATTCGAAGTAGCTGGGCGGCAAGCGATATGGCGGCACTGCACGTCGTTCTCTTCTTCTTCGCTGCTCTCTGTCTCTCCTTGTTGTTGTTGTTGCTGCTGCTGCTCCACTACCATTTCACGCACCGTATCATCGCTCCCCTCGCAGACGAAGCCCTCCGGGCGAGAAGTCAGCCGGGCCGGCGTTGAGTGAAGGGCTTCAGCCGTGCTACGTGCGTGATTTCGGTCTTGTATGACCGTCTGCCCGTGGCATAGAGCCGCGCAATTCTGTAATTGACTTCGCTGACGTGTTCGACGACAACAAACGGTCCATCACAGTTGGCGAGCAGTTTTTGGGAGAGGCCACGTTTACAGACAGGGGTCCATAGCCACACTGTCACCCGGGTCGTCAGTGACCTGTCGGTGTCGACGGTCGTATCGCTGCTTGTACCGCTTCTGCGAGGCTAGGGTGCGTAATCGCACGAGGTGGCGAGCTTCCTCCGCGCGGCAGAGTTGCGGCGATACAAACATCGTCATGCATACTAAAAGGAAAGATGGTGTCCAGTGTGTACATCGGCGGACGGGCGTAAAATAGAAAAAAAAACGGGCTGCATCCAGTGGTCTCATGTTGCTCAGTTTTGAATGCGTACGTGACGAACGGCAGCACGTCATCCCTGTTCGTGTGGTGCGAGCCAACGTACATGGAAATCATGTTCACGAGTGTTCTGTTCGTGCGTTCTGTGACTCATTCGTCAGCGGGTGATAGAGTGTAGAGTGTCGCAGGTGAGAGGCGCAAAAGCGAAGTAGTTCTTCAACGACATCAGCTGTGAACTGGCGCCCACGGTCGCTTATCATCGCTCGAGGAGGCCCATGACAAAGTACAATGCAATGCAGGATGAACTATGACACCTCGCGTGCAGTTGCAGAAGCTAGTGCTGCCGTCTCGCAGAATCGAGTTAGTCGGCACATACTATGATCCAGCGGTTTCCCTTGGAAGAACGTGGCAATGGGCACACCAGACCGATGCCCACTTGCTCAAAGGGCAAGCTGGGGGCACCACAGGATGTAAGCAACCGGCCGTAGCTACGGTAGGTAGCTTGTGGTTTTGACATTCGGTGCATGTGGCTACGTATGTCTCCGTTGTCTTCCGCATTTGAGGCCAGTAAAGCCGTTTTTTGGCACGATGAAGCGTTCGCGTAGATACTAAATCACCCGCAGTAGGATCATCGCTCACAACTCGCAAAACAGAAGAGCGGAGGGATTCTGGCACCACCTGAAGAAACCGCGCGCCTATCCCAGAGAAATTCTTCTTATATAGAAGTCCACCCCGAACACAGTAATGTGAAGTTGACTCTTTCGTAGTAAAGGAAAGCGGCACTAAGTTCGGGTCCTCACATTGCTCTCTTGCAAAGGTGGTGGCATCTGGGAAGCCACGATGTACAGACGCAATGAGATGACCGAGAACATCGACGTCACACTCCGTTACACGAAGGGGCATCCGGGAAAGGCAGTCGGAGTCCGCATGTCATAGCTCGCTCTAGTACGAGACACTGAAGTTGTACTCTTGCAGGCGCAGGGCCCATCTTGCAAGGCGTCCAGATGGAGAGCGAAGATTCACGAGCAAGTATAGAGAATGGTGGTCGGTGACGATCGCAAAGTGACGCCCATACAGGTACGACCGAAACCGCTGCACGACAAAAATAACAGCGAGGCATTCTTGCTCAGTCACCGTGTAGTTACGCTCAGGTTTGCTTAGTCATCGACTTGCGTAGGCGACTACGTGTTCTTTTTCCTCGAAGCGTTGAGCCAGGACAGCACCAAGACGAACACCACTCGCATCTGTGTGGATCTCTGTTGGTGCGTAAGGACTGAATGTCGGAGGATCGGTTGCGACGTCAGCAGGAACTTCAGTTGTCGAAAGGAAGCAGAACACTCAGGCGTCCACTCGAAAGGCGCGTTATTGTGCAGGAGGTTGGTCAAAGGATAAGCTACGTCAGCAAATTGACGAATGAACCACCTGAAATAGGAACAGGGCCCTAGAAAGCTGCAGAGTTGCTTTACGGATTTCGGTTGTTCAAACGCTTCAACAGCTTCTGTTTTTGCAGGAGCAGGCCTAACGCCATCTTTGTCCACGAGATGTCCCCACACACCGAAATGGCATTTCTTTGATTCCAGCACAAGGCAAGCCTTCCGTATACTGGCGAGAACAATGCCGAGATGCATATTGTGCTCGTCAAATGTGTGCCCAAAGATAATGACGTCGTCAAAATAGCACATGCATATCTCCCATTTTAAACCTCGTAGAATAGTGTCCATAAAAACGTTCAAAGAGAGTAGGTGCGTTGCACAAGCCGAACGGCATAACGTTGAATACAAAAAGGCCATCGGGCTTTATGAAAGCTGTTTTCTCCTCGTCCTCTGTATGCATCGGGATTTGCCAATAGCCGGATCTAAAATCTACGGAAGAAAAATGAAGACAGTCTAAGGCGTCTCTATGCGCGGAAGGCGGTAGACAGCTTTCTTGGTGACGTTGTTTAGCCGTCGGTAATCAACACAGAAGCGCCAGCTGCCGTCTTTGTTATTCACAAAAATTACAGGTGCCGCCCAGGGACTGGCGGCACCTGAATTACACTCCTGCGCAGCATTTCTTGTATTTGTTCACGAATTGTCTTGCGTGAAATCGGGGATACTCTGTACGATTTTTGTCATGTAGGGGCGCTGATCCGTATTTATGCGATGGCGTACTCGAGACATCGGGATTGGGAACATCTGGTCCTTCTGTGCAAGGTGAAAGACTTGCAAGTGCTGGGGGAGAACAGTCACTAATGCGTGGCGCTCACTCGTACCGAGCGACTTGCTCACCATCTGGAGTAGTTTGGAGTCTAACTGGCTGGTATGAATCGATGAACAAATCGCAAGGTACGATTTAAAACAGGGAATGTCGCGGGAGCCAACGTTTCGACAAGCGGACTTGTCTTCGTCAGGGCGGCAACTGCCTTCTCCAGCGTGCGTTTATGTACGCCTTTGCACACTCTCCCCCGTCCTCAGAAAGAGAGGAGGAGAAGAGCAGCACGTGCGAACACACACCACACACAAGAAAAAAAAAGGGGGGGGGGCGGGATGGGTGCAGGGGTATTTGGGTGACAGGTGTTAGCGTGACTAATATAAATGGTAAGAGCAAAAGCTTCCAGAGAATCCGCTCTTTGTACATATCTTGCAAATGCATTGTGTGCACAGGGCTAGAAAGCAGGGTGGAAAAAGGAACACACGCTCGGAACAGAAGTTACTCCTATGTCATGTGTCCCCCCCTCCACCCTGTACCACCTGCCCCGCACCAACAATTCATTTCAGGGAAAGCTTGGGGCTAAAAAAAGTAACTACACTGTTTAACGTCCTTGTTCTCCTGGAACTGGATGGGGGCTCAGCACCTGAAAGTAGACTTTCTGGGAGAAACATTGTTAGCTTGTGCATACCTCAACCTTTGTCGTCTTTGTTAACACTCTACCGTATATAATGGACTCCAGAGTTCCCTTTGAAAGGTTTATGCCTGTAGGTTGGAGAGTATTGAACTTGTATATGAGATAGGATTCCCTGTATTTTCTGTCCCTCGACGAGCGGAAGTTTCCTTGGAGTATGTAGAGTTTCAGTTCATCGAAATTATGACCTGTCATATTAAAATGCTGCGCCACTGCCTTCGGCAGGTTATTCGCGGTGTCCGCG
>CM023488.1:93171080-93220242 GCA_013339685.2 Hyalomma asiaticum
GTTGATGCGGCTGAGCGGTTGTTGCCACTGATAATAATATCAAAGGTTGAAGAGAACGGCAAAATACTGGGACCACTGCTCAATACGATATAGGTTTAGGGTTGAGTTTTCGCCAGGCACTGACGTGGCCTGTGCATGGTAAGATTGTTTTACATCAGAGATTCGAGCTTGTGGCTGGGGGATGGTGCGTAAGCGTCGGTGTTGGTGATTTGTTCAGGTTGAGGGGCCGAAATTTGAACTGCGTGGACTTTGCGTGACGGCGATCGCACTGCGCGTTATTTTTTGCGCGAGCATGAAGTAGCAGCTCGAGCGACGGCGGGACAAGAGCTGATCGAATGAGGGACGGCCTATACTCGACAGAAATTTACGGAATGTCGGGCCTCGTCCCGGCTTCCTTCAACATCGCGGCTCTTGCTGGGCCGGGCATCGCTCCGGCTCTAACGACCCCCGCCCTAGCTGTTACTGTGCTTGCGCCAAGTCCCTAGCAGGAGTTCCGGTACTTGGGCTGCGTTCCGCTGCTGCTGCTGCGCCTAGACCACATCCTCGAGCTGTATTCGTGTAGTAGGCCGCATCCAGTGGTATTGTTTCTGAGCCTCGGCCGCTCCCCGCTGTTGTGTTCTCATGCCTGGGCGAAGCTCTGGCGCTGCTGACGCGTTCTTGCACCTCCGCCCTGTATCGGCACCATGACCCTTGCCATGCCCATGTGTCTGATGGATAGAGCTGGCACTCAGCTCCCCTGATGAGACCAGCGCCATCGCGGCGCACCGAGCAAAGTCACTGGAATCTGGTGCTCCGTCATGACCCAAGGCCGTCGAATCAACGCCTCAAGAGTGCAGACAGGACAGACTGAGTGACTGCGCTTGACGGTCAGTAAAATAGGACAATATGACCACGTTCGTAGTTATATCGTTCATATTGTTTCCGTCTACTTTGCTTTAGCTATAAAAGTGTCGCTTTGCATCTCAGCTTGCTTCCTTCACGCATTTGGCAGACCTGCGCCCCCATTATGGCCCACAAATTATGGCGCGCCTGCCAGCAACGTCCTTACCATCTTGTCGACAGCCAGACATGCAGGATTAGCCTATGGATACAGGTATGTGCACGCCACCGCAAGGGACATTGGTCGCATTTCAAGCAACTGAAGGAATGGATTGATGGGGAACGTGTAATGGCAAGGGTTCTTCGCGTGCAAGCTTACGAGAATTGGCGTAAGAAGATAGATCACGAGGAAAAGCAGCTGCTGGCCGCGGAGTGTGTTTTGCAGCTGAAGTTCAACATACAAGGCCAGACAACTAATTCGAACACTGTAGAGAGAGACGACAGGCGAGCCGCGACGCATCTCCACCAGCTGTAATGGATGGGTGTAGCCTGCTCAAGTTATATCCACCGTCCAATGAGGAAAGAGATGACTTCGACACCTATCTGCACTGTTTTGAGCGCATTGAAACGTGTCGGGAATAGTCTCGGTACAATTGACTCACCTTGCGCCTGACAGGAGAAGCCTTATCTGTCGTTAGACGACTTTACTCTGCTTCTGCCTCGGACTACGGGTTGTAGGCTAGTCAAGCTGTCCCGGGACAGCTTTTTTCTACAATCCCCCCATCTGTATCTCATAAAGATGGCAAATAAACTTATTATTATTATTATTATTATTATTATTATTATTATTATTATTATTATTATTATTATTATTATTATTAAAAACAACCTTGCTGTTACAACACCGGTATACCATGAGGGATACCGTGATGAATTCCGTAAGGCGAGACCAAAGGACAAGGAGACTGGTCGTCACTACGCTTCTCATAAAGCGGGGCATTTAGACCGTTGGATGGAGCCTGCCAATCTTGAGAAGACACACAGACACATAACTTGATAGAGGATACGTCGTGCTTGAAAATGGGAGAACCATCGTAATGGTGAGTGTCACTTAGATACGTACTACGACCGTGCTGACGTCGGAGCTTTACCGGTAGTAAAGAAATTTCTAGAAGAGAAGGCTGTAATCGCGCTCCGAGAGATGGTCTGCACCATTTCAGTAGTATGACAAAGATTGTTCGGGAAGCGAAAACTCATGTTTTTCGCTGGGTGGAACTGTGCATACATTACTTGCCAAAGGCAATATTCTCTATTGGCACGCTGATATTCACAACCATCGTGCGTGATAAATGCGAGCGATAAGGATGAGGTGCTTGATAAGGATGAGGTGCTGGAGAACATTGCAGGTATCCCATCTGCAGAGCACGGAGCTTATACAAGACTCAGCAGCATGGTGGTAGTTGCTACACTGATAGGAATTGGAAGACACCAACGGGCCAGCTATCGCGCCGCCAAGCATTATTGTAGGCGACGTGCAACTTTGGGAAATTGCCTACGATGCCTGCGAGCCTCCGGAAAGGCAAAATAATCGCCAAAGATAAACTTCTCGGCGAAAGCGTTGCTGCAGTGAAGGGGATAGGTTACGCTTTCTGTCTTCCACCGCCGCAACTAGAAAACGACCCTCGAAGAGTTACAGAGAAACGACGCCTCACTACGACGTTCTTATCAAAGCGTAAGTAAGACGGTGATCCGAAACACTCATGACACATTTTACTTCCCATCTGATAGAATCGTATACCAAAATCACAAGTTAGTCTCGGTAAAAAAAAACTCCAACTGGTGGCATCTGAACAACTCGCGGAAACATTGCTCCATCCTGATATCTCTGATAACGAAATAAGTCCCATACACAACACGCATAACATTTACTGGTTTGATCGAAGTCTTAAGCAAGGCGGAGGAGTGCTAATAGCTGTTAAGGAAACTGTAAACTCATATGTAATTGACTCTTCCACTAATCTTGTGATAATGTGGGTTGAGCGCATGACGCGGTTTGCAAAATTGTTGCTAGGTTACTCCTATCAGCCCACAGACTCAAATCCATCCTTTGTTTCCGACGTGCGCGACGGCATAACCCGTGCCATCGCAACGTGTCCGACCGAATGAGTTTTAAGTGCGAATGCACTTCTTAAGCGACCCCGAAAACTCCGCCGGCATCCGCGCTCCTCCTCCTCTCCCCTAGCAACGGCGCGAGGAGCGGAGAGGAGCGTCTGTAGCAACGGCGCAGCGACGTCACGCCCCATGTGACTGCGCGCGCTCCGCCCTCCGCTTGGCTGCGCTCGCCCCGCGCCGGCTCCGCACCGCTCTCCGCGCCGTGACGTCACGGCGCGTTGTGCAGCTGGCGCCTGCGCGCCGTGGCTGCGCGCGCTGCGCCGGCTCCTCGCACCCTCTCCGCGCAGCTGGTGTGCCTCTCCCCCGTTAGGTTTGCACTCACCCTCGGCCGCCGAATAGGTGCTGATCTGTAGTGACGTGTGTAGTGTGTGTATGTGTGTGTGTGTGTGACGCAGTCGCGAGGTGCATTAATGCATCATACGAAAAGCGTGAAGTGTAAAATAAATAAATAATACTTCATATATAAATGTGTGTGTGTGTACAAGTGCATCATGGCAACAACACTTTAAATCAGTAATTACACTGAATCATCATCATCAGTAAAAGTGCTTTGCACTTAAAAACGGCCAGACCTCCGTGGGTCGGCTGGCGCGTGCTCTCTCGCTGCCGTCTCCTTCGCTCGGCTCTGCAGTTTAGTCGCGCGCGCCCCCTCATAGCATCACCCCGTGCTTCGCACTTCCTCATACTCCCCTTCGGGGAAATGCGGGTATTTTTTAGGGGCGAAGCTCCTCTTAGTTTAACCTTGTCACGCGTCAGGCGTCACGCGTCAGTCGTCAGGCGTAACCCGCGTGCCGGGAGGCACGCGCTCGCCCCCGGCGCGTGCCTCTCTCTCTCTCCCGGCGCGTGCCTCCCGGCACGTCCCTCTGCTGTCTTGTGAGAGAGAGAGACAGAGAGAGAGCGAAAGGCGCGCGTTGGCTGTGGAAACGCTCTTAGAAAAACGTTCTACCAGCTCGCAAAGGAGAATGCGCCCTCACCCGCGAGAGACAACGTTAGCGCAGGCAGCGTCTCCTAGCGAGTTTCTTGATTGAGAAATACCAACTGCTCGCGTTGGAGAAGCGTTCACCGGCAACCCATATATATATATATATATATATATATATATATATATATATATATATATATATATAGCTTGAAGGGAAAATTCGATGGGTCCGGGGATTTTCTATATTGAAAGAACTTCCAGGAAGCACACATTGAAAAGGAGGATATTTTACTAACGTATCGGCCGTGGCACGGCCGAAACGTTAGTAAAATATCCTCCTTTTCAATGTGTGCTTCCTGCAAGTTCTTTCAATATCTATATATATATATATATATATATATATATATATATATATATATATATATAGGGTTGAAAAGAGACACACGTTCAAAATTCTTGCTTTATTAACGTTTCGGCCGGTGGGCCGGCCTTCGTCAGAATGACCGGTCATTCTGACGAAGGCCGGCCCACACTCACTGGCACTCGCCTAGCGTCTATGAAATGAGTGGGAGTGCACTTGTAAGTGAATGAGCCGACCAATGGACGGAGATCATCGGAAGAAGCTTTCGTCCTGCAGTGGACAGACATATAATGGGCTGGTGATGATGACAATGGTTGTCATTCATGAACGCTTTGCGAATCGCCATGGTGGTCTAGTGGCTATGGCACTCGGCTGCAGATCCGAGGGTGGCGGGATCTAATCCCGGCCGCGGCGACGCATTTCGATGGAGGCGAAATGCTGAGGACCGTGTACTGCGAGATGTCAGTGCACATTAAAGAACCCCAGGTGGTCCGAATTTCTGGATCCCTCCATTACGACGTCTCTGATAATCATATCATGGTTTTGGGACGTTAAACCTCAGCATTCAATCAATCGATCGATCAGTCAATGAATTGATGCGTTCATGTCTGTCCCTTCCTCCACTTCATACATGTGACGAGCGTTGTACCCCAAGTGCCGCTCTCGGTGTAGTTTTTTTGGCCAGCTGCCGCGAATGACGTGCATTAGAGGTCAGTGCCAACTTGTAGCGCAACCAATACTAACACAAAAGGAAGAACGAGAGGGAATACTTGTGTTAACTATATAAAATGATTTATTGCTGCCCACGCGTGTTTATGCTCATGCTCATCGCCATGACACATGCGCTCATCACTTTCTCAAGAATAAGTTTTTATGGGGCAGCTGCGCAGTAGATGTGCTGAGAAAGGGAAAACCTAAATACGATACCTTCTTCTGCTGTCGACAGTGCACTCTTCAAAGGTTCACAGCCACAGAATTTCAGTGCATAATAAGCCAGTTACCACACCACGTCTTCCTAACATTGGACGCACGTTATTTAATCAACCGCAGAGAGAACAGCACGCCACAAGGTAGGTCGAAATTATCGTCCTTGCTACAGCTACAGTGGGCGAGCTTACCTCATTCCTGCTTCACTGATGTATGGAGCCGCATGGTCGGCATCAAGAACTGCTCGGTGCTCGTTGACGTGCCTTTCTGTCGCAGGCAGTTATAGCAATTCTGAAAGTACCACGCTGCGCATCGCACGACTACGGCTAACAAGTCTCACGCCAATGGTCTTACAGACCGCTTCAACCGTACTCTTGGCCAAAAGTTTGCAGGTACATCGTCGCCGACAGAACGACCTTTGACGCCATTTTGCCCTACATAACCTATGCGTACGACAGCCCCTATGCAGGGCATCCTTGGATTTCCCCCTACAACTTGAAGGCCTCAGCATATTCTCAAGTGTCGGTGAGCCGCGACCTGTACGACAGAGCGAGCAAAGCAAGCAAGAGAAGTCGTTCTAATGCCCACTCTGACTAAAAGAATGTCTAAATAAGCAAGCGCCTACAGGGCGCGTCTCACAAATGCGCGAACAGACAGAAACAGAAGTAAAACATTAATCTCCAGAACCTCTCAAAGGGCCAGAAAACATGCAGGGTGAAAAAAAAGCACAAAAACGAAGAATTCAACAAAACAGACACTAGCTTTCGGGACGCTAATTCCTGCAGCCCATGTCGGGAGCACGGCTAAGCGTCCGTAGGGACAGGGGTGAAGGCCTGAAAGAAAGGAGAGAAAACCGTAGTGGAATGCTCCGGAAATTCGGACCACGTTGGATTCTTTAACGTGCATGATAACGCACACTACACAGGCATATGGCATTTTCGCTTTCATCGAAAATGCAACCGCCGCGGCCGGGATCGAACCAGCGCTTTTTGGGCCATAACCATTATACTACCGAGTCGGAGTCACCATTTATGTCTCCCGGCACCCGAAACAGCCGTGTTGCCTCCTCTGCCATTTCAACGACTACGGCTCTCCATCGCCTCCATGCCGGCTTTTTCTTCATCATCCTATTCCATGCATGGCTAATGTCGCGCGCGCTTCAGAAAAGGTTTCCACCAGGGCGTTGGCAAGGAGGCCTGAAGTCTCGACAATCTTACTGTGCTGTTGGCATCCATTGCACACCTACGACAGAAATATGCCATACCGGTCAAATGCCTCCTAAGTCTCGACTATTTATGCTGCGGTTAGATATACTGCAAAGTTCCTCGACGCCTACGAGCCTTTGTTTCAATAATCGAGAGCGCCAGAGGAGCACTCGCGGTGACAAAGCTTGCGTGGTCACCTTCCTTATCCGAGCGCCCCGGTGGCTGTGAGTTGCAGGCTTTTACTGTTCACTGCTTTCATCAAAGTTATTACGAAAGTAACAAGTACCTTGTGTTATGTAATGCGCACCTTCCGCAAACTATGTGACTGAATCATGTAGAAGCGCTTTCGTACCTGCGTCTAAGTGGGCAAGGCCCTGTCATCCTCGAAATATAGAGGAGGATAGTGCCTTCCTACAAAAGAAATACATCTGAAGCGTCTTCTTTCGCCTTTGTCAGCGCAAACTCGAAGTATAATTTATGGCAATATAATTATACACCTGCTAAAGCCTCGACATTATTATGATACACAGTGTAGTGATGAGCTCGGGAAATTTCGACCTGAAATCGTGGGCTGACATCGCAAAAAACTCGAGACCCTAGCATTTCGCCTTCATCGATACGACACTACCACGGCCGTGATCCAAGCAGCGCAAACTCTTGTTTGATCACGGCCGTGACTGAGGCCCATTAAGCGCATGAATAACTTGTGCTGAAATCAAAAGAAATATTCAAGAAAAATGTTCAACAACGACTCGGCGGAGCGAGTCGTTCGAAAATTCAGCGTTGCTATGAGCGTGGCGGCAATACACTGTTACGTAGGAGCAGAGAAAAATATGCCACCCCGCAAAAAAGTTAAGGATGACCTTACACTAACGCAAAAGATAAGTGAACACAAGTGAAAATGTAAGCAGTAAGCGAGTATATTTATTAGTTTTTTTCAAGATCTCGGGATGACCGCCTTGTCTATTCACTACTCAATTTTAATGAAGCGGAACCTGGGTGGCTTCTGTGGCCGACTCGTTAGCTGTTGAAGGAAGCCAATATCTCCATGGTGGTTCTCCACTTTGAATTCTTTTAGTATCTGGGAAAGAGAATAGACAGTGTTGTTATTCAAACGCAAAATGTTCGTGCTGTCGAAAGCGTAGACACCTTTTCGCGGAAAATCATACCAGTGTATTCTGCAGCCTACCTTGCGATCAGAATTGCGAGGTTTCTGCTTGAGCTGATGGCTTGCTTGAACTTATCCCGTTTTATGCTTACGAACGTTTTGTGCTTCCCAAACCCTTCCCCCTTACCGTATGTTGTTCTCAACGCCACTTGCCCATCTTTGGCATCTATCCCATGGCTCCAACTTACCACGGCCTTATCTGTCCTTCGTTTGCCTGACCTGCCCATCTGCAGCCTATTAAAAATACAAAATAACAACTTGGCCGACATCGTAAAACGTGATAGAAAAAACCAGCGCACAGAGAGAGAGGAGAAGAGCGTTCGCGTCCTTATGCTTCTCTGCCTTCGTGTGCGCGCTGTTTTCACTTGAAATTGGAGACGTTACGCATCGCCATACTCCGCCAAAACTACCATCACCAAGGTGGGTTTCCTAGTTTAGCGTGGTCAAGTGGGCACAGATGCATGAGAGGCCTGGACAGGTTAATCTGAATTGCATGTGCGTTCCGTGAATGACTGAATGGAAGCGCGAGTCTTTGGTTCTGTAATGCGCGCAAGGCACTGCAGTAGAAGCCAAGAATGCTGGCCAATGCAACAATGCTTGTTCATCCCCTTCCCAACGCGCCAATGCGGCTGATCACCGATGCTTCCTCCAATGCCGTTGGCGCTGTTCTTCAGCAATTCCAGCAAGATTCCTGGTGCCCACTAGCTTTCTTCTCTCAGAAATTAAAGCCTGCTGAAACTCGGTACAGCACGTTCGACCGTGAACTTCTCGCTATGTGCCTCGGAATTCGGCACTTTCGCCACAAACTGGAAGGTAATGACTTTCATGTGCTGACTGACCATAAGCCACTGACGTTCGCTTTCCGCGGAAACCACAGTGCTTACACACCCCGACAAATCAGACATCTAAGCTTCATTTCGGAATTCACCGTCGACCTAAGGTACATCGAAGGCCCCGTAAACGCCGCGGCTGACGCCCTTTCCCGTGTAAGTGCCATGACATCTGATGCTGTGGACTTCGAGGCAACTGCAGAAGCACAACGTAGAGACAGCGAACTTCTCGACTTACGCGCAAGTCCTAGTTCTCTCTCACTGTCTGATGTGCCACTGCCTTTTTCCTCTGGTACGATTGTGTGTGACGTGTCTTCTGGCCGCACGCGCCCTTTCGTGCCGTCCCCACATCGTCGTCAAGTCTTTGCTAAGTTACACGAAGCAAGCCACCCTGGCATCCTGGCCACTCAACGTCTCATCACCTCTCGTTTCGTATGGCCTGGCATCAACAAAGAGGTACGCCGTTGGACTCGTGAGTGTTTGCGGTGCCAACGTGCGAAGACAACGCGGCACACCAAATCTCCCCTTCAACCATTCCGCTCGCCAGACTGTCGCTTTGACCACGTGCACATTGACATCGTCGGCCCACTTCCGTCATCACGTGGAAAGCGCTACATTCTCACCTGTGTGGACCGCTACACACGCTGGCCCGAAGCGTTCCCGCTTCACGATATCACGGCATCCACTGTAGCGTCACATTTTGTTGCTGGATGGATCTGCCGCTTCGGCTGCCCCAGTATTGTTACTACAGACCACGGTCGTCAGTTTGAATCCGAAATATTCAGAACGTTGACACGGATCCTCGGCGTACGCCATGTCCACACAACGGCATACCACCCCTCCGCAAACGGAATGGTGGAACGGCTACATTGGCAGTTGAAGGCTGCACTCATTGCTCGCGACGCCCGAACTTCATGGGTTGACGAACTGCCCCTCATGATGCTCGGAATTCGCTGGGCGATTAAAGAAGACCTCGGATGCACTTCAGCTGAAATGGTGTATGGCACCTCCCTCCGCCTGCCCGGCGAATTATTCACCCCGTCTCCTGCCCCCGACCTCTCACCGCCTGACTACGTCGAGCAGCTGCGGCTCCAGCGTCAACATCTGCGACCAACGCCCGCACGACAACCTTCCATCTACGATGTTTTCGTAAGCAAGGACCTTGCTTCTTCAAGTCATGTCTTTGTACGACGTGAAGACATCCGGCCGTCTCTTACAGCGCCCTACGAAGGCCCTTTCAAGGTGCTTGAGCGTACCGACAAGATTCACTGTGACTATGAACGGCCGCACGGACGTCGTGGCTATCGACCGCGTGAGACCTGCGTACATGCCAAATTCATGTGTTTCGGTTCCGCTTCCCGAAAGTTAGTATAATCGACTCCAAACGCGTTGCATGCCCCCTTCTCCTCCACAGGGGGGAGCCTTGTAGCGGCGCGCCCTATGCGCTCCCCGCGCTCGCTCATCTCTGTGCCGATCGCAGCGCCAGCACCGCGTTGCGTGAGACGCGCGAAATAAAGAACAGATCGCACCTCAACATTCGTTGTGTCCTGACGTACCTTCCGCTGCTCGTATACACGCCGCTGTCTATAGGTGTCGTATGTCGCGACCACTATAGGGCTCCTTCCCGCCTGCCCAATGTATTTTTTTCCCTATACGTGAGCGAAATCCCGTACACCACCCCTTCTACGCAATCCGTATGTATATCCCTGTGAGCTTTTTGACAAGCACTTGACCCTATCCCGCTGCTCGCGTTCACCTTACGTGGCGAAGAAAGTTTCTCAAGGCACCATAAAAGGTACCTTGACACCGACCGGCCAGCGATGCGGAAGGTCAAGGAAGTATGGCATAACGGCAAACTGCGCTGTGATGTCATTTTAGACAGGTGAGGAGCTACCTTCCATATGAAATGAGCTCGCGCTTTGAGTCTCTGTAGCTTCTCGAATATGCTCGATCCACCATTGTCGATAACAGTAAATACGGGGAAATCATCGCGAAAGAGCGCAAAAGGACGACACGCAAGAAAGAGAGAGGACACCACCTTTTTTATGTGTCCTCATTTCGCGCAGTTTCCCGATGACTTCCATGTCTAAACATCAACAAGCCTAGCATACAACAGTTCCAATGTAACACAATTTTATAAGAATGGAACAATAGTAACAGGTTGCACGTATTCTTACAATAATATGACGAGTGAGTTTTACGGAATCCTACAAAGTGGAGCAAGCATTATGAAAGACAAAATTGGCATACACTCGTTCGTAGAAAAAAGCTACAAGAAATCCACACGGATTTCAGATAAATGAAAACCTCATAGTGGACGAAAAATTCCTCCTGTCTCGACGAAAAAACAGGGACCAATTCGTGTCCGTGGCGGTCGTTCTGCCAAATGAGCTAATCAGGAGGCTAGCAATCGCAGCGTGAGGGTGAATTGATTGACGAGGACGAATTGACGGAGTTCCTTGCAGTAATAAATCAGAAAGGCGGGCTAGTTACTTTGCCTTCTCGTAGAAAAGAAATTGGCAGATCCAACGTGCAGTGGGAATCAAGGAAATGCGAAGCACGCATCAGGAACGTAAAATGGATTTGCATTGTTGTCTCGCTATACCGAGTTTGGTGCATATGAAGTTAACCAAACGGCCGCAAGAGCATCAAGACTGTGGCACGTAAACCATGTCGCTCATACACGCATGTCATGATTATGATGTTATGACCTGTCATTTACGTTCGTCATGCAGTCGTGTTGTGCCATAGCAATTTTGGTACACATACCATTAATCAAATGCGTGGCATGTAAATCATACCGCTCGCCAGACTGTCGCTTTGACCACGTGCACATTGACATCGTCGGCCCACTTCCGTCATCACGTGGAAAGCGCTACATTCTCACCTGTGTGGACCGCTACACACGCTGGCCCGAAGCGTTCCCGCTTCACGATATCACGGCATCCACTGTAGCGTCACATTTTGTTGCTGGATGGATCTGCCGCTTCGGCTGCCCCAGTATTGTTACTACAGACCACGGTCGTCAGTTTGAATCCGAAATATTCAGAACGTTGACACGGATCCTCGGCGTACGCCATGTCCACACAACGGCATACCACCCCTCCGCAAACGGAATGGTGGAACGGCTACATTGGCAGTTGAAGGCTGCACTCATTGCTCGCGACGCCCGAACTTCATGGGTTGACGAACTGCCCCTCATGATGCTCGGAATTCGCTGGGCGATTAAAGAAGACCTCGGATGCACTTCAGCTGAAATGGTGTATGGCACCTCCCTCCGCCTGCCCGGCGAATATTCACCCCGTCTCCTGCCCCCGACCTCTCACCGCCTGACTACGTCGAGCAGCTGCGGCTCCAGCGTCAACATCTGCGACCAACGCCCGCACGACAACCTTCCATCTACGATGTTTTCGTAAGCAAGGACCTTGCTTCTTCAAGTCATGTCTTTGTACGACGTGAAGACATCCGGCCGTCTCTTACAGCGCCCTACGAAGGCCCTTTCAAGGTGCTTGAGCGTACCGACAAGATTCACTGTGACTATGAACGGCCGCACGGACGTCGTGGCTATCGACCGCGTGAGACCTGCGTACATGCCAAATTCATGTGTTTCGGTTCCGCTTCCCGAAAGTTAGTATAATCGACTCCAAACGCGTTGCATGCCCCCTTCTCCTCCACAGGGGGGAGCCTTGTAGCGGCGCGCCCTATGCGCTCCCCGCGCTCGCTCATCTCTGTGCCGATCGCAGCGCCAGCACCGCGTTGCGTGAGACGTGCGAAATAAAGAACAGATCGCACCTCAACTCTCGTTGTGTCCTGACGTACCTTCCGCCGCTCGTATACACGCTGCTGTCTATAGGTATCGTATGTCGCGACCACTATAGGGCTCCTTCCCGCCTGCCCAATGTATTTTTTTCCCTATACGTGAGCGAAATCCCGTACACCACCCCTTCTACGCAATCCGTATGTATATCCCTGTGAGCTTTTTGACAAGCACTTGACCCTATCCCGCTGCTCGCGTTCACCTTACGTGGCGAAGAAAGTTTCTCAAGGCACCATAAAAGGTACCTTGACACCGACCGGCCAGCGATGCGGAAGGTCAAGGAAGTATGGCATAACGGCAAACTGCGCTGTGATGTCATTTTAGACAGGTGAGGAGCTACCTTCCATATGAAATGAGCTCGCGCTTTGAGTCTCTGTAGCTTCTCGAATATGCTCGATCCACCATTGTCGATAACAGTAAATACGGGGAAATCATCGCGAAAGAGCGCAAAAGGACGACACGCAAGAAAGAGAGAGGACACCACCTTTTTTATGTGTCCTCATTTCGCGCAGTTTCCCGATGACTTCCATGTCTAAACATCAACAAGCCTAGCATACAACAGTTCCAATGTAACACAATTTTATAAGAATGGAACAATAGTAACAGGTTGCACGTATTCTTACAATAATATGACGAGTGAGTTTTACGGAATCCTACAAAGTGGAGCAAGCATTATGAAAGACAAAATGGCATACACTCGTTCGTAGAAAAAAGCTACAAGAAATCCACACGGATTTCAGATAAATGAAAACCTCATAGTGGACGAAAAATTCCTCCTGTCTCGACGAAAAAACAGGGACCAATTCGTGTCCGTGGCGGTCGTTCTGCCAAATGAGCTAATCAGGAGGCTAGCAATCGCAGCGTGAGGGTGAATTGATTGACGAGGACGAATTGACGGAGTTCCTTGCAGTAATAAATCAGAAAGGCGGGCTAGTTACTTTGCCTTCTCGTAGAAAAGAAATTGGCAGATCCAACGTGCAGTGGGAATCAAGGAAATGCGAAGCACGCATCAGGAACGTAAAATGGATTTGCATTGTTGTCTCGCTATACCGAGTTTGGTGCATATGAAGTTAACCAAACGGCCGCAAGAGCATCAAGACTGTGGCACGTAAACCATGTCGCTCATACACGCATGTCATGATTATGATGTTATGACCTGTCATTTACGTTCGTCATGCAGTCGTGTTGTGCCATAGCAATTTTGGTACACATACCATTAATCAAATGCGTGGCATGTAAATCATACCGCCCATGATATGCGTGTGATGCTTTTCATGTTATAACCTGTCATTTATGTTCTTCATGCAGTCATGTTGTCGCATACCAATTTTCGCATACATCCCATTAGCGAAGAAAAAAAAAAAAATCGAGCAGCTCTGCCACCATCGCGGGCGATGCGGACTTCGGCCCCTGGTCGTTCCACGGTAACTCACCGTTCCCGCTCTCGTTCGCGCTCAAGAGGCAACCGTGATGTCTACTGTGGTATTGAGTACGGTCCGCATGCCTTTCGGTGTTGAGGAACGCCGCCCAAACATTTCAAAGATTCATCAAACGAGGTGACCCGCGGCCTGCACTTCGTCGTCGCCTACCTCGATGACTTACTTGTGGCTAGTGCCTCACCTGAACAGCATGCCGATCACCTGCGATTACTTTTCAAACGACTCCAGGAGCATGGCTTGACCATTACACAGCAAAGTGTGTTTTTGGCGTCAAAAACATCGAGTTTCTTGGTCACCTTGTCACACCTGAAGGAGTGCAGCCTTTGGATAACAAAGTTCAAGCACTGCGCGATTTTCCTCGTCCAACTTCACTCCGCAAGCTGCGCGAGTTCCTTGGACAGCTGAACTTTCACCGTCGCTTAATTCCCAATGTGGCCCGCATTATTCTGCCGCTGACAGAGATGCTCAAATCGAACAAAGCACCGTCAGCCCCTCTCGAGTGGACAAGTGCAGCGATACAGCATTTGAAGAAGCCAAGAATGCTGGCCAATGCAACAATGCTTGTTCCTCCCCTTCCCAACGCGCCAATGCGCTGATCACCGATGCTTCCTCCAATGCCGTTGGCGCTGTTCTTCAGCAATTCCAGCAAGATTCCTGGTGCCCACTAGCTTTCTTCTCTCAGAAATTAAAGCCTGCTGAAACTCGGTACAGCACGTTCGACCGTGAACTTCTCGCTATGTGCCTCGGAATTCGGCACTTTCGCCACAAACTGGAAGGTAATGACTTTCATGGCTGACTGACCATAAGCCACTGACGTTCGCTTTCCGCGGAAACCACAGTGCTTACACACCCCCGACAAATCAGACATCTAAGCTTCATTCGGAATTCACCGTCGACCTAAGGTACATCGAAGGCCCCGTAAACGCCGCGGCTGACGCCCTTTCCCGTGTAAGTGCCATGACATCTGATGCTGTGGACTTCGAGGCAACTGCAGAAGCACAACGTAGAGACAGCGAACTTCTCGACTACGCGCAAGTCCTAGTTCTCTCTCACTGTCTGATGTGCCACTGCCTTTTTCCTCTGGTACGATTGTGTGTGACGTGTCTTCTGGCCGCACGCGCCCTTTCGTGCCGTCCCCACATCGTCGTCAAGTCTTTGCTAAGTTACACGAAGCAAGCCACCTGGCATCCTGGCCACTCAACGTCTCATCACCTCTCGTTTCGTATGGCCTGGCATCAACAAAGAGGTACGCCGTTGGACTCGTGAGTGTTTGCGGTGCCAACGTGCGAAGACAACGCGGCACACCAAATCTCCCCTTCAACCATTCCGCTCGCCAGACTGTCGCTTTGACCACGTGCACATTGACATCGTCGGCCCACTTCCGTCATCACGTGGAAAGCGCTACATTCTCACCTGTGTGGACCGCTACACACGCTGGCCCGAAGCGTTCCCGCTTCACGATATCACGGCATCCACTGTAGCGTCACATTTTGTTGCTGGATGGATTCAGCCGCTTCGGCTTGCCCCAGTATTGTTACTACAGACCACGGTCGTCAGTTTGAATCCGAAATATTCAGAACGTTGACACGGATCCTCGGCGTACGCCATGTCCACACAACGGCATACCACCCCTCCGCAAACGGAATGGTGGAACGGCTACATTGGCAGTTGAAGGCTGCACTCATTGCTCGCGACGCCCGAACTTCATGGGTTGACGAACTGCCCCTCATGATGCTCGGAATTCGCTGGGCGATTAAAGAAGACCTCGGATGCACTTCAGCTGAAATGGTGTATGGCACCTCCCTCCGCCTGCCCGGCGAATTATTCACCCCGTCTCCTGCCCCCGACCTCTCACCGCCTGACTACGTCGAGCAGCTGCGGCTCCAGCGTCAACATCTGCGACCAACGCCCGCACGACAACCTTCCATCTACGATGTTTTCGTAAGCAAGGACCTTGCTTCTTCAAGGCATGTCTTTGTACGACGTGAAGACATCCGGCCGTCTCTTACAGCGCCCTACGAAGGCCCTTTCAAGGTGCTTGAGCGTACCGACAAGATCACTGTGACTATGAACGGCCGCACGGACGTCGTGGCTATCGACCGCGTGAGACCTGCGTACATGCCAAATTCATGTGTTTCGGTTCCGCTTCCCGAAAGTTAGTATAATCGACTCCAAACGCGTTGCATGCCCCCTTCTCCTCCACAGGGGGGAGCCTTGTAGCGGCGCGCCCTATGCGCTCCCCGCGCTCGCTCATCTCTGTGCCGATCGCAGCGCCAGCACCGCGTTGCGTGAGACGCGCGAAATAAAGAACAGATCGCACCTCAACATTCGTTGTGTCCTGACGTACCTTCCGCTGCTCGTATACACGCCGCTGTCTATAGGTGTCGTATGTCGCGACCACTATAGGGCTCCTTCCCGCCTGCCCAATGTATTTTTTTCCCTATACGTGAGCGAAATCCCGTACACCACCCCTTCTACGCAATCCGTATGTATATCCCTGTGAGCTTTTTGACAAGCACTTGACCCTATCCCGCTGCTCGCGTTCACCTTACGTGGCGAAGAAAGTTTCTCAAGGCACCATAAAAGGTACCTGACACCGACCGGCCAGCGATGCGGAAGGGTCAAGGAAGTATGGCATAACGGCAAACTGCGCTGTGATGTCATTTTAGACAGGTGAGGAGCTACCTTCCATATGAAATGAGCTCGCGCTTTGAGTCTCTGTAGCTTCTCGAATATGCTCGATCCACCATTGTCGATAACAGTAAATACGGGAAATCATCGCGAAAGAGCGCAAAAGGACGACACGCAAGAAAGAGAGAGGACACCACCTTTTTTATGTGTCCTCATTTCGCGCAGTTTCCCGATGACTTCCATGTCTAAACATTCAACAAGCCTAGCATACAACAGTTCCAATGTACACAATTTATAAGAATGGAACAATAGTAACAGGTTGCACGTATTCTTACAATAATATGACGAGTGAGTTTTACGGAATCCTACAAAGTGGAGCAAGCATTATGAAAGACAAAATTGGCATACACTCGTTCGTAGAAAAAAGCTACAAGAAATCCACACGGATTTCAGATAATGAAAACCTCATAGTGGACGAAAAATTCCTCCTGTCTCGACGAAAAAACAGGGACCAATTCGTGTCCGTGGCGGTCGTTCTGCCAAATGCTAATCAGGAGGCTAGCAATCGCAGCGTGAGGGTGTAATTGATTGACGAGGACGAATTGACGGAGTTCCTTGCAGTAATAAATCAGAAAGGCGGGCTAGTTACTTTGCCTTCTCGTAGAAAAGAAATTGGCAGATCCAACGTGCAGTGGGAATCAAGGAAATGCGAAGCACGCATCAGGAACGTAAAATGGATTTGCATTGTTGTCTCGCTATACCGAGTTTGGTGCATATGAAGTTAACCAAACGGCCGCAAGAGCATCAAGACTGTGGCACGTAAACCATGTCGCTCATACACGCATGTCATGATTATGATGTTATGACCTGTCATTTACGTTCGTCATGCAGTCGTGTTGTGCCATAGCAATTTTGGTACACATACCATTAATCAAATGCGTGGCATGTAAATCATACCGCCCATGATATGCGTGTGATGCTTTTCATGTTATAACCTGTCATTTATGTTCTTCATGTAGTCATGTTCTGGCCTACCAATTTTCGTAAACATCCCATTAGCGAAACGGCCAGGAGAGCACTAAGACCATGGCATGTAATTCATGCCGCTCATGACATGCACATCACGGCTTTCACGTTACGACCTGCCATTTATATCCGTCAGGCAGTCATTTTTTGCCATACCAATTTTCGCATACATCCCACTAACGAAACGGCCAGGAGAGCACTAAGACCATGGCATGTAATTCATGCCGCTCATGACATGCACATCACGGCTTTCACGTTACGACCTGCCATTTATATCCGTCAGGCAGTCATGTTTTGCCATACCAATTTTCGCATACATCCCATTAACGAAACGGCCAGGAGAGCACCAAGACCGTGGCATGTAAATCATGCCGCTCATGACATGCATATCACGGCTTTTACGTTACGACCTGCCATTTATATCCGTCAGTAGTCATGTTTTGCCATACCAATTTTCGCATACATCCTATTAGCAAAACGGCCAGGAGAGCACCACGACCGTGGCATGTAAATCATGCCGCTCATGACATGCATGTCATGATTTGCATGTTATAACCTGTCATTTATGTTCTTCATGTAGTCATGTTCTGGCCTACCAATTTTCGTAAACATCCCATTAGCGAAACGGCCAGCAGAGCACAAAATCCTAGGCGGCTAGATAGATAGATAGATAGATAGATAGATAGATAGATAGATAGATAGATAGATAGATAGATAGATAGATAGATAGATAGATACGCTCAAAGTCGCCGAAGTTCGCTAATAAATGCTTCGCATTTAAAATTTGAGCTCACAACATGGCGAGAACACGAAAAGACGCAAACACCAGCGCACTTGTTTTTTACTACTGGCAACGGAATATTACTGCACAGAAAAGCATATATATGCATCCTCGATAACAACTTCATGATCGCTGCACATGGGCTACAGGGCAAAGCGTTTAGATGACATAGAATGTATTGAAAGAACTATCTTCTATTGTTGAGCAAGTCCATTTCAACTTCACTCACTGGTACGGACGGACGGCTGAAATGTGCGTGTTATAGTCCAGAAATATGTCAAGCGTCTCTTGTTGTCTGACAAGGACTATCACGCATTACTTCAGTTTCCTCACACAATAGAACACAAGGGTTCACGGTACATCATGGTGTATTGGCAAATCTGCGTCAGGTCATCTGTCCATACAGGTCATGTGTTCTGTTAATCTTCGATTTACACATGTGCCCGTCTCACCAACATAACACTTGCGACACTTGCAAGGAATCTTATACGCTACACGTCTTAATCTTTACAGCATGGTGATCAGGATGTTTGGAACACATCTTAATGATGCTATTAGACTTGTCATCTGACAACTCATTTACAGTAGGGAAAATACCACCTTGTCTCTTGTGGAAAAAGAAAAAAAACTAGATTTAAACCTGTACTAGTCAGTCTCATGTTTTCATCCAGGGGAGCGCGCGAATTTTTCGAATATTTCATCTAGCCTTGTGCTACAAACTAATGGAGGCTAATATCATTGCTTTTTCTTACATTCTTCGAAAGCATATTTGCTATTGCTTACCTTTGCGATGAGTACACAGAGCTCCATCTCGGCTATCCTTCTTCCAATGCACATGCGTACGCCGCTGCTGAATGGCAGAGAAGCGAAAGGGTGCAGCGTCCAGTTCTGCGGAGCTTCACCTGCCCGGCCGCCATTAGAGCGAAGCCAACGGTCTGGGATGAATTCCGAAGCTCTCGTGAAGTTCTTTTCCAGTCTGCCACTGACAAAGAGTTCAGTCCGCAAGACAGTCTGTAAGTGCAGCGAGCCCGTATGAGATTGTTAATAAATTGCTGCATTACGCAAGTGCAAGCACGCCGTTGCCCGATAATGCGGTAGGACTAAACCACTCATTATAAAAAATAATTTCTGGGGTTTAAAGGGCCGAAACCACTCTGTCATTATGGGAGACGCCGTAGTGGAAGGCTCCGGAAATTTCGGCCACCTGGGCTTCTTTAGGTTACTCTGGCGTCCCAGCCTGCACTCGCCTCAACGTTTCACCTCCATCGAAATTCAGCCTGCGCGGCTGGCATTCAATCCTGCAAACTTAGGACCCGCAGCCGAGTGCCACATGCACTACACAGGGCGTCACTTGTTGCATGCGTGGAAAAGTGTGCAAAAGCAAATGTACCAAGGTGGATACCTCGTCAAAGAGAATTGAGCTCGCCTTGAGAAGCATCTACAACGTTTTCCTTTACAGAAAATGAAGCTTATTCTCTTGCAAAGGCAATCTTGAGAACGCCACCTGCCGTTCTCGCAACCGAAATCTGCCGTAATCATCTACACACCATCCCGCTGGAAAACCTATGCTTTCTGAAAAATTCTGAATTGTGAACCTTACGGTAGTTTATATAAAAAGTTTGAGGGTCACACAACATTAGGTGTGCTTAGTTCTCAGGAATTAAAAAAAAACTGCACACAACGCGACATTTTCATCCTTGTGCAAAATAAGGAAAGTTCGGCGATCATATATGTTATCAAACCACAGCGCTTATTTTAAACTTGCATAGCTGTCGTCCTTTGTGTTACCTGCTTCTCGAGTCTCCGTTGCCCGCGCTTTTTCTTTGGGACCTGCAGTGTCATCACTATCTGAACGTGTCGATATCGTAACAGTGAGCGACTGGAGCACACGAAATGCGGTCGCCTTACGATGTCACTTCGGAACTGGCCGCGAAGAGGTTGTGACGAAATTTGAATGAAGAACGTCACAGGAGAAAATTATCGGGAAAAACTGCGAATTGTCTGAAATGCAGCAATGGATCGTTTTTTCAATGCGCCTCATTTGTGGCGCCCCTTTGTTTCTTCCTTAAACTGAGTCGGCGTGAAAGACTCTTTCGCCTGTCGCAGGAGAAGCCCCATAGAAGCACCGCACTGGCTGCCACTGTTTTATACTATTTGTTAGGATTTCACGTGCTCAAACGACGTCATGATCGTCGCAAATACCCCAGTGGAGAGATCGGAAATTTAGACCACCTCTTGCTGTTTAGCGTTCATTGAGAAGGCACAGTACACGGGGCTCCAACATTTTTGCTTGCATCGAAACTGCGACCGCCGCGGCTGGTGTCGAACATGTATCCTTCGGGTGAAAGCCGAGCTTTGTAACGACAAGTACACGACAAGCGACCCAGAGTTTAACACTGGAGCCCCACCACGGTGATGTAGTGGCTATGACAGCACAGGTCCCGAAGGCTGATCCGAAGGTCGCGGGATCAAATCCCGGCCGCGGCGGCTGCATTTTCATGAAGGCGAATCTCGAGGCCTCCATAAAAACGTTGAAATACCTCCGCTATGGCGTTTCTGATAAGCATATTGTTTCATAATCAAAAGAAGAGGCGTGCAGGACACGGACACAAGAAGAGAAGTGAACACCACGAACGCCTGTTCACTTCTCTTCTTGTGTCCGTGTCCTGCACGCCTCTTCTTTTGATTATGGAATGTTACCAACTCGCTCAACTTTCTGTCCTTTTGAGCATATTGTTGTTTCGCGACGTTAAATCTCAGAAATAAATCAATCAGTGTTTAACATCCTACGTATATATAGTAAGAAAAGCGGGGAATCGCTGTTATCTCACGCACGCAAAGAAGTCGCGTCCGTATTCAAAACAGATTATCGTTCCCGATGCATGCCGCCTTGATGAAGGCAGGCAGTGTGACAGCAAGACTTTCCTGTATATTAACGTAGCCGGACAGCTGCCTGGCTGCCGGCGAACTGAAGGTCAGATAACAGAGTGGGGCCAAGCTAGGCAAGCGCTGCCTTTTATGAACGCTTCTGTGGGTGAGGAAGGTGGCTTATGAATTGCGCTTGTATACGCCGCTTCTTCCTGTCTTGTGTCCTTGTTCCATTCTGCGCCACCGTCTTAAATTTTAACTATGCACCAACTAGCCCAGCAACAAATTTTAGTGGCTTACGAACACAGTGCACGAAACAGTACGTGGTGTTATCACTGTTCGTCGCTAATAAAAATTTGCATAAGAGAACATTTTAGGGAGCACCGATGTTGGTCACATCATTAGAAAAGCCATCTGAACAATTACAACGTGCAGTGTTGACTTGGGGTCACACCGGCCAGTGTCTAAATGACAGGCTACACCCGCAGTATCGGTGTATGATGGCAGGAAAATGTTCGAACCCCGCCCTATAATGGAGTTTCTGCAGTAGTTGCGCACTGTTAAAATATCCGGATGTGGTAGGCCGGTGAGCTACTAAAATATAGAACGCGAGATTTTGTTATTGATTTGATTTCTGGGTGTTTTGCGTCCAAATACACGATATGATTACAGAGACGCCGTGGTGCAGCGTTTGGTGACTTCGACCAAATGGGCTTCTTTAGCATGCACTGATATTGCACAATTAACGGGCCTCACTATTTCACCTCCAACGGAATGCAGCCGTTGCGCTGGTGGTTATGCCCGCGACCTTCGGACCATCAGGTGAGTACCCATAGCCGCTCTGGACCACCATCACGGGGCAACGCGAGATCGTGGAATGAACTTTAATAGAAAATACTAAACGTCACATGTGTGCTAGCGTGGCCTCGTTAGCTCTGATAACCAAGCAAGCTGCTTTCTTGCGTAGCTGCAGCTTAACTGGAGATCTTCAGTTTTGGTCTTCCCTCGAATTTAGCATTTATCAGCAGGCGAACTTATACCACTACAAACATTTTTGTTTCGTTCAATGGGTACGTGTCGTCATGCAATGACGGGGTTATTCTTCGACGCCTTTCTTGTATTGTTCATCTTGATGTGTGCTGAGTGTGGTGGTGCATGCACATAGTACTTGCTGTGCAGCGACGCCTTTTCAACAAACGCTCAGGGTTTTTAGTAACGCCCACACGGTCTGTCGCGCCTTGCTTGTCTTGTGCTTTCTGCTTTTCTTCATCTACTACAGAATCGCCAAAAGGCACTTAAGAAAGGGAAGCTTTGGGATTTCGGCGCCACATCAACCACTACGTGCACGGTGAGGCAATACGGTGGTACGTGTGAGACCACTTACCACGACAAGAGGTCGCCGCGACGCGGCTTCATTCAAACTTCGTCACTTCGTTAAACGTACCAGTTTGGCGTGTCAGAGCATCTGCATGTGTCCCGTTCCCGGCTTCTGGGTGTGCCTTGAATCGCTGATGAGGATGTCATACACAATGTGAATTTCCTAGCTTTTGAAAAGATGGTTATGCCGTATGTTGTCGTGTCCCACAACTTCCCATGTAAACAGATGACCTAGCTATTACGAGGTTACGATGTTAATGAGGAAGGGTTTCCTAATTATTACTGCCTAGTATATTAAGAGCAGCCAGGCATATCACGTGGCTTAGTAGAACTAGTCTGACGAGTTGGTTCATGCTTCAAAAGGAAAAAACGGAGCGCTGAAAAAAGGATACACAAAGAAGATGGCAACACACAGGACTTGCGCTCAACTTTCAACTGACGTTTATGGAGATAAAGAACGAGCGGAATGGATCAGAGAACAGACAGGAGTAGCCGATATTATTATATCAATTAAAAGAAAGAAGTGGACCTGGGCAGGACATGTCATGAGGAGGAAAGATAAGAGATGGACTGTAAGAGCGACGGAATGGATACCAAGAGAGGGAAAACGCAGCAGAGGCAGGCAAAATGTTAGATGGAGCGATGAAATTAAAAAGTTTGCGGGCATAAAGTGGAACCAACTCGCTCAGGATAGGGTGGAGTGGAAATCGTTGGGAGAGGCCTTCGTCCTGCAGTGGACCTAAACAGGCTGATGATGATGATGATGATGATGATGATGATGATCGAATTTATGCACACAGCCGCCAAACATAATCTCTGTCAAGATAGATCCTTCTGACAACAAACCGCCACATAACCGCCGTAAACACCGCATCATTCCCACGTGCCCGGGAATATACACGCAGCAATGCCACAGAAGGCGAGGGAGATAGCCAGAAACTTGCGCACCACATTTCACAATCTCATGTTTTGTAATGGATAATAAAACTATAATCACGTACGAACAATCCTGAATCGTCCAATAAAAAGAAACAAATAAACTACTAAAATTTCTTAAACAAAAAAGCTGCTTCCAAAACAAAGGTAAAACCAAACAATAAAACAATAACCAAGCTTAAACAGCAAAGCGCAGCGTCAAAAACAAGAAACGAACGAAGTGTGAAAAACAAGATGTGCAACAATGCGAAACAATGGAAGGATAGCGAAAAGCCTCGTCAAGAAAGATAAAACCATTAAAGATTAACAGCTAAAAATACTGATAACACTAAGATTACAAAAAAAAATACTACACATAACCTTCCAACAAAGCTACTTCCTTCTCAATAAGCTCGACAGAGGTCGCGCTGACACACTTGTCCGTAAACTTAAGAATGTGGTACGCTTCAATTATTTCTCTTTCATAACGGTCACCTGTGCGCTTTAGGAAAGTGGTACGCGCGAATTCTGGGAAAAAGGTGTGGGTGCGCAAAAGGTGTGGGTGCATCCCAGAATTCGGGCGTGGTGCCCCCTGGTCACGAGCAACTCCTGATGGTGGCTTCAGACGTAACCGACAGTGGTGACGTTCTAATATCTCCGACAGCCCGTTACCTCTCCAAAGGGATTGCACTAGCATCGAGTCTCGTCCGCTTCGTCAACGGCACGGCCCTTCTCGCCGTACTCAACATCACAGATGAGCCGATTCTGCATCCTAAAGGTGCAGTTGTAGTTTCCGGTGCGGACACCCAGCCTGTCTCTGTGATGGCCGTGCGCACTAGTAGTACGGGGCAAAAGCGCCCACCTACAGATAGTGCTCCTCCCTCTGCCCTGGCTAGTACCATGAGTACGGACCTGACTCCGCAGCAGAAAGATCAATTCCTCGCCTTGTTGCATAAACACAAGTCTTTGTTCGACGTAAATTCCCTTCTTTTGGGACAGACCTCGGCGGCAACCCACCGCATACACGTCGATGGAACTGCTATTGTGCGCCGTCGCCCATATCGTGTCTCTTCCACCGAGCGCGAGATCATCGACAAGCACGTCGACGACATGCTCAAGCGAAATGTAATACGCCCTTCCTCAAGCCCGTGGTCGTCACCTGTCGTCTTGGTACAGAAGAAAGACGGCTCTGTGCGCTTTTGCGTTGATTACCGTGCCTTGAACAAGATAACCCGAAAAGACGTATATCCTTTGCCTCGCATTGATGATGCATTAGATTCCTTACAAGACGCGGAATATTTTTCCAGCCTTGACCTACGCTCAGGTTACTGGCAAATCCCCATGCACGAGGCCGACAAGGAAAAACTGCCTTTGTCACACCTGACGGACTTTACGAATTTAACGTCATGCCTTTCGGCCTCTGCAATGCTCCTGCAATGATGGACACTGTACTCCGTGGCCTCAAGTGGAAGACATGTTTGTGCTACCTAGACGACATAGTCATATTTTCTTCAACGTTCGAACAGCACTTGCGGCGCCTAGACGAAGTGCTCACGTGTCTGTCTGCAGCCGGCCTTCAGCTGAATACTAAAAAGTGTCACTTTGCGAGCCAAACTATTAAAGTACTGGGCCATCTCGTCAGCAAAAGCGGCATTCGGCCTGATCCCGAAAAGATTACTGCCGTCCTCCGCTTTCCGAGGCCTGAACGCCCCAAAGAGCTGCGCAGCTTTCTTGGCCTCGCATCCTACTTCCGCCGCTTCATCCGCAACTTTGCCGGGATTGCGGCACCGCTCCACCGACTCCTCTCTTCGGGAACCTCCTATGTGTGGTCCGACGAGTGTCAAATGGCTTTTGACACTTTAAAGCGCGCCCTCACATCTGAACCCGTGCTTTGTCATTTCGATAACACCGCGCCCACTCTACTACATACTGATGCCAGTGGCCATGGAATCGGCGCGGTTCTTTTACAACGACACAGGCATTCTGAAGAGCGCGTGGTCGCATATGCCAGTCGTACGCTGACAGCGGCGGAAAGAAACTATACGATAACCGAGCAAGAATGTCTCGCCGTTGTTTGGGCCATACAGAAATTTAGACCTTATCTCCACGGCCGCCACTTCACGGTCGTGACCAACCACCACGCTTTGTGCTGGCTGTCGACGTTAAAGAACCTATCTGGACGTCTAGGTCGCTGGATACTACGTCTCCAAGAATATGACTTCGACGTCACCTACAAATCCGGCAAGAAACATAATGATGCGGATGCTCTGAGCCGTTGCCCGCTGCCGTCACCTTCCGACATTCCCTGCCCACCACGACCCGTCAGCGAGCCTGCGAACGAATCGTCAGCAGTTCTTTCACTCGCCGCGCTTGATGGGCGTCCTCCTTTCCACCCCGGCACGTTTGCGGCACACCAACGCAACGACGCTTACTGCCACTCAATTATGGAACGCCTTCACGGATCATCTCGTCCTCCTAATGCTCGGACCCGTCGACAGTTAAAGAGCTTCAAGGTTGCGAACTCCATCTTGTACCGCCACATCTTCAATCCTGAAGGACAGCGGTGGGTTCCGATCGCCCCTCGGTCACTCAGGGCACACATCTTGGAGACCTTTCACGACGACCCCACGGCTGGTCACCTAGCATTTCACAAAACTTATGACCGCATCCGCACTCGTTTTTCCTGGCCTGGCCTGGCCACATGCGTAGCAAAATATGTCGCTTTTTGCTCGCTCTGTCAGCGCCGCAAACGACCTACCTTACCACCGGCTGGGCTGCTGCAACCTCTTTCTTGTCCTGACACTCCATTCGCAGTAATTGGGATTGACCTGTACGGACCGCTGCCAACATCAGGTGGCGGCAAGAGATGGATTGCGACTGCTGTCGACCACTTGACAAGGTACGCTTAAACAGCGGCGCTACGTTCTGGATCTGCGGAAGAGGTAGCTAATTTCTTCTTAGAAGCAATCTTTCTGCGACATGGAGCTCCGCGCGTGTTATTGAGTGACCGTGGCAAGGCTTTCCTGTTGTTACAACTGGGTTCGCGTTTCCGAAAACAGTTGCGCGAGCCCTTCTTCGCCAGCCATCGTGTTTCGGCTACGCGGCGGAAGGACTCCTGCTGCGGGATTGATGACCCGGCGACCTTCGGGCAAGACAACGCCGGCAGCTGCACCGGGACGACAGCGCACAGGTGCGGGCTCGACTCTCTAGCGCCTCGTTATTTCGTGTGGTTCCGGCTAGGAACTGTCGTTTGTGTGCGGCCATGTGTACAAGGACATTAGGCACTTCCGGACGAACTCTTTGGGTGGCCGGAGTGTGAGCGCAGTGGTCAACATCTGTGCGTGACTTATCGCGATCCGACAGGTTTCATATGGGTGTGCGCGTGCCCTCCTCGCGGCTATGACGAACACTGGGAGAGTGCGAGGTTGACGCCCACTTGAGGGCGGTGACCATGAAGGACGCTATCGTGTGTTGATTGGACATCTGTAATTAAGGCTTATTCCCCAGCTAGGGATCTGGGGACGACAACCTTTGTAGAAAAACGAGCTGCCGAGCTCTCTCTCGGCGCATTTCTCATTCTCAACCATGAAATAAAATCCGTTAAGTTTTCCTCTGCCCCGGTCTCTTGATCTGCCTCGGCTCGCATCTCCGGGAGTCTCTCAGCCCGAGGTATGATCCCGTCTCCGCAAGGTCCACGATACCAAATGGGTCGGCTCCGCGGAGCGGCAGGCCGGTCCCCAACAAACTGAATGCTGAGCAGTGGGATGAACCGCAACAAATGGTGGCAGCGGTAAGATCGCAACAAACTGGTGAGCAGCGGTAGAATCCCAACAAACGGCTGGCAGCGGTGAGAACCCAACACTGTCGAAAGTGCTCGAGGACGTTCTTCTCACATGTAATACCATGCATAAGACAACTTCCAGTTACCATCCTCCGACCAATGGCCTCACGGAGCGCTTCCATCGTACCCTCTCCGATATGTTATCTATGTATATCAACGCTGACCACACCAACTGGGACACAGTACTGCCATTCGTAACGTTTGCATATGACACTGCTGTCCAACGCACTACTGGTTACTCCCCCTTCTTCCTGGTTTACGGCCGGCAACCAGCATCTTTCCTCGACGCCTCCTTTTTTGATGTTCCCGTCAACTCGTCGCCATCGCTAAGTGAGCAGTTTTTGTCTCGCCTTGCTGCGTGTCGCCGTCGTGCCCGCCTCAACACCGAGGCAAGTCAACAAGAACGCAAGGCTCGCTACGACGCATCTCACCGCGTCGTCTTGTTCCACCCCGGAGACGAAGTGTTCTTGTCGACCCCAACCCGAGTTCCCGGTTGGTGTGCCAAGTTTCATTCACCTTTTATCGGACCTTACGTGGTGCTCGAACAAACTTCACCGGTTAACTATCGCGTCACTCTCGCTATCATGCCTTCCGACGGCCGCTGCCGAGGCACTGAGGTTGTCCATGTTTCCCGTCTGAAACCCCTTATCCGACGTACCTCACCGCTATAAACAGCGGCCAGGTTGGCCGCTTCCGCGCGGGGGGGTATTCATGTGAGCAAAATATTCATCGTTCGTCATCTTCATCTGCATATAACCATCATCACTGCCAGCGTCGTCTTCGTGTAGCGCGTGGCTTGACCGAATAAGGGCTTCGCGACAACAGCTGTGTTCCTGCCTTACAATAGACGTTTCCTCTATATACTGAATAGCTCTAAATGGCTGAGAGACGAAATGTGAGATCGCGTCATATGGCGTCTTCGGGCAAACTAGCGTCCAAGTTTTGGCAGAGGATACTGGTAGCTTGGATGGCCCAGCTGACGCATTGGTCTAGATGTACGCTTGCTGGTTTCATAAAATAAACGGTTGGAAGCGTGCGCGCTTTCCTCTCTGACCTTTCCTTCCTTTGTACTCACGCCCGTTAGCGTGGGTACTTCACGAGGTAACAAGAGTTCGAATACACGACAGGGAAATAGGATGTAGCATAACACAAATGCACCTCGAGCGCATATTCTGTCTCCCTCCTTCGTCCCTTTCTTGCATTCCGAGTAGTTGACGTTCGTTTTGACATGAAGAGCATTGTGCAAGAGAAGCGCTTTTTTCGCAAGACTAACCCCCGTATTCATAAACGCTCCTCGACTCGACCCTTCACTCGAAACGCTCCTTGAGGGCGGTTTTCCAATTCACAGATCGCCCTCCACTCGAAGCGTTCCTCGACTGGAGGAAATCTCGAGCGTTTTACTCGAGATAGTCGAGGTAGGGCCAGAGCTACCTTGAACCTTTCCTTGAGTGAAGTATCATGGCGGATTACGCTTCGTTTGTCGACTATGTGCTCCGCGTCGGCGAGCTGTTTGACGACGTAGAAAACTGCGTAGGCATACCACGACGACGGTTGAGGGACCGGATAAATCCAATGGATCACTACACCGACAGCGAATTTCTGGCGCGCTATCGCTTCACGAAGTGCTGCGTGAAGAAGCTGCTTGAATGCTTGCTCCTTGAGGAGAGCTGCAGCAACCGTGGCCACCCTCTTCCACCAATGACGCAGCTTCTGATTGCGCTGCGCTTTTATGGAGCAGGCACGTTTCAAGTAGGGGCGGGCGACCTGGTGAATGTGTCTCAGCCGACAGTGAGCCGCATCATCGAACGTGTGTCGCGGGTGATCGCGAAGTATTTGTTCCCAACCGTCGTGAAGTTCCCCGACACCGATGACGGGTTCCGTGAGACGATGCTCAATTCCACCGAATTTCGAAGTTCCCCGGGGAGACAGGGTGCATAGACTGCACCCACATCCGTATAAAAGCACCACATCCGTATAAAAGTTTCTCCCAGGCACTGTCCTTAGTGCGCTTGGACGCGCTGTCGGTGTTTCTGTTTTCAATTACCGATCTGTGGCGCATCACCAAATTACACAGTAATTCGCACTCTTCGCGCGTGTAAGCGAACCTCCGTGCGGTCGTCTTACCGCCGTCGCGCGTGACGCTGTCGTTCCTGCTCATGTCGCCGTCTGTCAGGGCAAGCAGGACGCCACGAGCGAGAGAGAGAGAGAGCTCTTTATCGAAAGGCAGAGAATTTAGCCGGCGTTGAAATATCGCTGACATGCTACTCTGCGTGGCGAGGGAGTTTGGGGAGCGAAAGAAGTGCAAGAGACAGTGAAAAAGAAAAGAGAAAAAAAGTTGGGCTTTGTGTTTCTGACTATGATGCCTAATTGCGTCCAAAGATAGTTAACGTTTTCACCAACCCGCAGTGATGTGATAGGATGTGTTGCATGATGGGTGAGTGATGGTGACGACGGAGACGGTGACGACGGAGTTAAAGTCTATCGAGTTGACCTGTACTTTTTAAATATGTAAACAAAAAGTCCATCGCACGTCTCTGTTGTGCGGGGCAAGCTAGAGGGCCTAAAACACACTGTGGTGATAAAGGGAGCTGTGTAAGTGACTGCATGCAATGTTCATAGAGCGCACGCTCATCACTGTTCGCTCTGCATTCGAATAAAATATGCTCTAGGGTTTCAGTAGAGCCACAGTTGCTGCAGTGTGGGCTTGTCTCCTGATGGAAGCGGTATACTGTAAGTCGTTTGAATATGCAATGTTCAGCCGTAGTCGATGATACAAAGTTTCCAGATGTCGAGGAATGTTGGATTGTAGTTTTGATTTGGGATATGGGTCGACTGAGTATAAGAAAGTGTGATGATGTGTCGGTAACTTCCATAGCCGGCTCCTTTATTCGTAAGCGAATCGTTTAGCCATATGGGAAGCATCAGAGTTGGTGAAACAGATTCGCTTATAGTTTTGATATCGAAGACCGTTACGTGCTGCTTCGTCGGCTTTTTCGTTGGGCAGAATGCCGCAGTGAGCTGGTATCCATTGAAATGTAATGCAGTGTCCTGCGCTAAAGCCAGGTGGTGTAAATAGGCAATGTCGGCAGAAACGGGTTGATGATTAGTTTTCTTCACGTAGTTGTATGTTTGCAGCGCTCCTTTGGAGTCGGTACGCCACGATGCAACAAGCAGCTTGCACAGCGCACCACAGGAACATCAAGATAAAATCTGGCGCGCGCACACAATACGCGAACAACAGTCGCACATCCGGACCTGTCCGGTCATGCTATCCCAGCGGATTCGGCCCTGGCGTGGCTTGGATGAACGTAGCATCGCCTGCTGTCGAAACTAGCTGATAATGTTTCAAATTTCACTTATAACTTCCAATGCAACATGTATTTAATAATAGGTGATAATTTTTAAATCGTTGGCTAGCATTTCAACCGAAAATTCTCGTACTTATTGTAGTATTGGGCTGTACACCCTCGCTACCAGACGCGTCTTTCGTAACTCAAGTGAAGGAATGTTTCTCGAGCAGCCTCTTGGCGGAGGAGCGCTCGAGTGGCGTTCTTGAAACCCAGCGGCCCTTTGAGAGGAGGAAGGCGCTGCGCCTCGACTCGGTGAAGTCGAGGAGGAGCGTTGAGTGAAGGTGCGTTTGTGAATACGGGGGTAAATCTACAAGTGTTCTCACATTTTTTGGTATGAGGTAGCCGGACATCACTACGTCGTGGTCCAACTTGCGGTGAATGCCGGAGACGATTGGGTAGAGCCTGAAAAATTAAAGCTGTGCTAGAGCGGGTCTGTTCTTTCATTCCACCAAAATGCCGGGGTACTTATAGTAATTATATTTCCACACTACACCACTTCATTACTTTATTCCTGAAATGCAATGGATTGCCTCGAATATTAGACTCACCTGTGAATGGCTTCGTTCACACATGTCGCCGTATGTTTCAAAGTTTACGTAACCAAACACTTAAAAGCAGAGATGTGTTCGCTATCTAGAAATACTGTATGATCTACAGTTCTCCAAAAATTATCTATATTAGGCGAAAAAAAAATCATACGCCGCAAAAAGCGCATCTAAGACCGCATATTGACAGATGTTCCGAGCACGAAGGTGAGCCCTGTTAAGAAGGCTACATGCCACGGCCTTTCCCACGACATCGCCACAATCACCTGCCCATCAAGCTTTGTGCATAAGCTATCAGAATTAACTACATAGTCATCATTGTGACAATATCGTCATTGTATATGAACCCACCCCTTATGTAATGCCCCGCTGGGGTCTTTAAGGTAATGAAATGAAATGAAATGATTTGAGATCTTCAATCAGTTGGCGTTTCGCATTTATGACAATATATCATATACGGGTAGTTGCTACTCTTATACCCGGTGTTGACAGTGCCGCGTTCGCTGCAACGACGGCACAATCGAGGATTTGAATGCGTTAATAGTACCATTACAAATAATCAAATCCTCGAAACCTCGGACGACGCGGGGTGACGAATCAAATCATTAGGGCCGCCTAGGGACGTCACGCCTAAAACAACACTCAGGTTGTGCCTCCCACGTGACTCGATCGAGCTTTTAGGGGCGAAGCTCCTTAAAGCGGCACCCGTTCGTCCCTCGTCGTAGTCGTAGTAGTGCGTAACCAGTCTTACGCTTTTACCTCCAAGGTGGTGCCGGTGGGAGATTTCTCCTGTGCGTTGTTGAACAATAAAAAATTCGCAGCGTGCGCGTTAACTAAAAGCCGAATTCTTCTGTCTCTCATTCCCCATTAGCAGCCATTTCGTGCGTCCCCGATGTATGTAGTAGCAGTAGTAGTAGTAGTAGTTAGTAGTAGGTAGCCACCGGCGCGTGCCTGCTGGAGCGCACGCACGCGCCGAGGGCGAGCGCGTGGCACCTGGCGCTCGCCCTCGCCGCGAGCGCCGGGAGCCACGCGCTCCCCGGCAAACTCGACACTGCCCCGGCAAACGCGAGAGACAACGTTGGCGCAGGCAGCGTCTCCTAGCGAGTTTCTTGATTGAGAAATACCGACTGCTCGCGTTGGAGAAGCGTTCATCGGCAAAACCCATATATATATATATATATATATATATATATATATATATATATATATATATATATATATACACTGGATCTTGACTTGCAATGAAGTGCCGGTGGGAGATTTCACTTGTGCATTGTGCATAGTTGAACCGTGAGGATTCGTAGCATGCGCGTTAACTAAATTAATCCGGAACTCGGCACGATCTACGATGCACATCCCGAGCTTCGCCCACTCATCATCATTCACTCGGTGGATATGCTGTAATTTTTTTCTTCTCGCACGCACATAAATACACTTCTCTTATTACGCCGCTCTTTACGACGCCCTCACGTACAAGCGCTGCGTCTGAATCTCTACGGTGTGATTTCCTCTATACGATTCACTCCCTCACAAGGACAGCTAATGACTTTCATTGGAATGTTGAAAACAGTCTAATGGGGGTCAGAACAGAAGGACAAGGAAGGTGACGAAGCGTTATGTTTCGAACCATCCTAAATGGCAGCTACCCGCCAGTCGGGCTATGGTTTATTTTACAATAAAGCGTTTTTTGTCTGCAACGTGATGCTAGATGCCTTAGTGAACTGTTCAGTATCGCCCACCACCTTCCTCGAAAACACACACAACTAAACGGGAGCCCTCAGTATCCAGTTGCTCCGGAACGCCTGGTTTGGACGTGACTAGAATTGTTGCGCAGACGGGGGTGAAGAAAAATCGAATACTTTTTAAATTTCGAAGTGTGTTCGGCGAAAGCCTGTGGCCGTCCGAATGAATGCCATGTCTTTGTTTCCCTTTGTTTTTTGTGCATGACGCTCGCATCCACATGCACATGGCACTCCCATGCGCATTCGCTCGTCCTTCTCCAAACCGCTTGTCGTGGAATCATCACCGGGCCGCTTGGGAGCCACCTGACTACCTCGACTGCTGCAACTAGACGTCTGACAAAGGAGCGTTGTCGTGCCCGCCGCTGTGCCATGACGTGATTGCTGAGAGCGTGCAATGGGGAGAGGCCACAGCTGTGGCTGCGCAACTGTTGCTATACGCCGCTCTGCAATCACATGATTGCTGAGAGGGTGCGACGGGGACAGGCCACAGTAGGCAATGTTCGAAATTTCGCACGGAGGGACGAACAGTCGGACGCCGCGAGTGTGAGCCATAAAAGGCTTTCGCCATAAAACAAAACATCCAGCAACCGGACAAACCGCCACTGGTAGCTGAAAATGGCAAGGTGGAACTCGCGACCCTCTAAGTTGAAGCTAATTAACGTAGAGGAACAACTCAAAGAATTAGACTGAAAGATACTGAAGAAAAACGGGTAGGGGTTGAGGGAAGGCGTAGCTTGCACTAGAGGCGCAAAACTAGACAAAGCGGAGACGATAGGCAACTAGCCACTCCTTGCTTTTTTTATGATTTTGATAAGGATTGTGCGGTTATGGAAAGCGGCGATGTCTTAGCGGGGTACACGACACTGTTTGTCGTGGTGATATGTGACACCCTGCCTCTCAGCCGAAATTCCCAGTACGCGCGGCACACTGGTATTGACTCGTGCGGTTGTTTTCGTGAACGCCGTTATCACCTTCCTGTTAATCGCGCGCTTGCTTTGATTGTTTGCGGCGAGTGCAGTTATCACTTTCTGTTATGCCCAACGCAAGCCGCGTTTATCTTGCGTGTCACTTCGGGAACCGTGTCGAGCATTCCTGAAACTTTGCATGCTGACGCGCACACTTGAATAACATCTGGAATGCCACAGATAATTCGAGAACGCGTTATGACGTGTCTATAATAGCCGACGCATTGCGCTTCTTGTCTGTCTTTCCGTCGACCGACGACTGTTCACGCCGCTATTGCTGTGCATTGTCATTGGCTTTGTTTTGCTGGACACAAGTTCACCCAATAAACAGTTCGCCTGATCTCGCTTGAGTTCTACGTGCTTCGCTTTGAGTGCTGCGTGCGTCACGACCACGTGACAGTAATTTGTATTGGTCCGAAAAATTGCGATTCGGTTAAGGTAAGGTCGCTAATTTCTGAAGCCCATTTCGGGAGCATGGCTAAGCGTCCGTGGAATTTCGACGTCATAGAGATGCCGGCGACAGAACAGAAAAGTAGGGATAGGACAGAAAAGCTGCAGTGGAGGGCTGCGAGAATTTTCACCACACGTGCTATGACAACGCGCTATAAAAGGGACCCTGGTATTTCTGCCTCAATTTCACCGCCAGAGCAGTCTCTGCTCTAGCAACCGGCTCAGCCACCACTGGCGTCACGGACACCGGGCGCGTTCGGCTCGAACGTGGGGGAAACGGGGTCGGCGTCGGCAGCAGCTGTACGCCGACCGCGGCCTGCTTCACTGTTCCTCTCTACCTTGTTTCTGCTATGCTTCGCGACGCTATGCCGACGGCGCTGCCAATCGTGCGCGCGTTTGGGTGCGACGTAGAGAACGACGTGACTGACCGCGCAGCCAGTGGAGAAGTTTCTAGAAACATGAGACAGATTTTTATTTCGTCTAGACAATGAAAGCTTTCGCTGTAAAATATAATTCCTTCACGAATAGCACTATATTCGATAAGAAGCACCAAATCTTCCACAGAGAGTTTGAACAAAAAGTGTGAAATCCGAAAAAGAAAACGCCTGAATAGAAGCCAGAATCTTTTATTCTGCTCTAATTTTTTCGTGGCGAGGAATTCATGTATATTGAGAACTATGCATGCGCATGTTTCATGGAGAGTGAAAACTAACCGTGTAGTCCTAAAGAAGTGTTTTACACTGTATTTTAAATCGAGTGCTGTATTCCAGCAATCTTCACGCGAGAGGTCAAGCAAACTAGAACTTACCGAAGGGTCTCTCGAATACACGCCCTTACGTAATAAAGTTCGGAATACTTGACACTGATTTCGCTGCTGTGACCACCGTTAAGAACGGACTGAACTTCTTCTCTGGCTTTTTGTTGAGCGAGAGGGTTCGTTGCTAGGCAGTATAAGCAATATGTCGCCGCAGCTGCAACCTGCAAACACAATGGCCTTGTTAGGGAGCAGCAGCGACGACTGCGAAGAACACGTGCGAAAAGCGACAATGAAGAAAGACATTTTAATGTGATCCACACACCGACAGGTCGCATATGCGTTGACCGCCACTGCATGTTATTTGTCCACCGCCAGAATCACATACGTCCGAGTCTGCATATACTACATGCTAGAAACTCAATACGAGATAGAGGTAAGTTAGTTGTTCCACGCAAGTTCTATGCTTCATTCGAACATTCAAGAATGCTCATGGCAGAGAAGGAGCGATAACGTTCGCATGTGTCAATAACTCGAATGGAGCACTTAACTGGGCCTTGCCACACTCCTTGAACACCATGAAACGGTGCCGATCAGTCATGAAGGCCTCTGTGAACTTGTCAGTGTAAATTGCCCTTGCGTTGCACACATTCAGGAATTTCCAATATCATTTCAGTTAAGGCTTCAAACCGCTTGCTCTTCTTCTACAAGCAGCGTCACTGGGGTACCGACTGCCGCCTGAGGCTTAGGTGTTCCTATGATAGCGGGATAATCCTCGGAAATTTTTTTGTTCCTTTAATGTTCAACAAAGAAACTATGTATTCATCATGGCGAGTTTCACAGCGCGCGAAGATAGGAGAAATGCGACAGAGAAGAAAGAGCGCTAACTACCAACTGATCTTTATTCTGCAGAGTGGGAAGATATATACATACAAATAAACAAAAAAAAAACGAAAAAAAGAACAAGAGAGGACAAAGAAACAAAAGACAAGCCTAATCAATGTACCGCCAGTCAAATCACATGTGACACGTGTTCGCGATTGCCCCTCAGCCCTGCCAGGTAATCACGCTCAAACCGCGACAGTGCAACGGATGGGGTTCTTACGCAGTTGTCGCCTAATTTATGAATCAGTGCCGCTTCCATTATCTCGCGGGTTATTTGAGACCAATGCCTTGCCACTATCGCACACTATCGCGCGCTGTGAAACTCGTCACCATGAACGCAAACCAACTAGCCCAAGCTGCTACACTTGTAAACTGTATGTATATTTACGAACACCAGAAAAAGTCAAAAGCCACATTCGTTGCACCTAATCACGTACTCTGCTGCCAGATAAGGTGTTTTTAGGAGCACTAGAAACGAAACTTCAATTTGGGGTGCGCGTCCAATGCAACGATATCTGGCAGTCGCCGCGGTTGCCATATTTGGACAGCGCGACTATATGTCAACAGAGAACAACACTTACATACAGCGCTGCCTTTCAATTGAAAATGTTTATTTCTCCTATGTTCTTTGTCGCTTTGTGCCTTCACGACGAGATGACGCGTAGGTGGGATGATTCGATCCGACCAGCCAGGGGTGATGCAGCGTTCTTATCTTTTGTGTTGAATAAACGGCCACGGGTCGGCTCAGTGCTTGGTTTGGCTTCGGTTAAACGCACGTCTCTGGCCTGTCGGCCGGCCGGCGCCTTTGTAACCTCTGTCCGCTTGCCGGACCCTCGCCGTCTGCCGTCGCCGACACTACGCCGCCGATGTAAAACAACACAAAAAGAGGCGTCAGAAGATACAGAGCACAACTCAAATTCGCAGGTCTGTCTTCGCGGTCCCAACCTGTAGCGACCAGTCCTGGAGTGGCAAAGATGGCGTGCCATTAAATTTATCTTTCATTTTTCTATCCTTCCTTTCTATAGCATGCGAATTTCTGTCGCACTCTGTATATTTTTCCGTCTCTTTTTGTTTCGTTTAATATATTAACGTCAGTGCTGCGCAAACGACGTCGACGAAGAAGACACGGAAATAGTGATTGCCTATGCAAGCGGTACGCTCTCATGCCCAGAGGCTAATTACTTCACAACTGAGGAGGAATGCTTCGCCGTGGTATGGGCGGTTATGAAGTTTCGCCCATATTTATACGGCCGCCCTTTCGGAGTTATAGGAGACCACCATTCGCGGCGCTGGTTGACGAAGCTTAAAGATCCTTCCGGAAGACAAGCACGTTGGAGTCTAAGGCTCCAAGGGTTTCACATGACGGTCATGTACATGTCGGGGGAGCGACACACGGATGGCTGTCTCTATCACCGAAAGATTGCGCTGGCCAACCTGAACAAGAAGGAACAGCGTTATTATGTGTTCTGGACGCATCCGCCATCGCTGAACAGTGACGAGATGACGCTGCCTGACCTAAAGAATTGCTTAGAAGGGAAATTTCCCAAAGCACGGAGAGTTTTCGCAAGAGGACTATCGTCGTTTTGTTTGCGGGACAACGTCCTTTACAAAAAAAAAAAAAAAACTTTTAAGCGACCGGGTGCCCATATTTGCTTGTCGTTCCTACAGCTCTCCGTACGGAAGTACTCCAAGTCTGTCGCAACGATGTTACTTGCCGTCACTTAGGCTCCACACGCACATTTTGCAGAATGAGGCAAAAGTACTAGTCGCCGAGACTTACCACTGCGGTGAAACATTATTTCCGCACTTGTTTAGATTGCCAAACGCCCTGACGAAACCAGACGGCCTGCTGCAACCTGTCCAGATCCCACAGAGACCGTTTGATAAAATCGCGATGGATATTCTGGGTCCATTTCCTACTTCTGCTGCAGGGAATCGGTTTTTTATCGTCGAATCTGATTGTCTGACACGTAGCTTTGAAACAAAGGTAATCCAGAGGCACAGCAGCAGAGGTGGCGCGCTTTTCCATTAAGAATGTTACGCTAGGGATCGGCGCACCAACTGTAGGGATCACAGACCGGGAAGCCGCAGTTACTGCAGCACTTTAAGGTCCCGTGTTGTTGCCAAGCGCAACAGCTCATCGTAACTCGACCGCCTACCATCCCAAAAGAAACGGACTGACAGAGCGCCTAAACAAAGCAATTGAAGATATGCTTTCTGGATGTCTAACAAAAAAATTGGGGTGATATCCTACCTTATATCACATTTGCGTACAAAGAGACGACGCACATGACTCTGTTCAGCCTTGTACACGGACGGGAGGTAAGGACGATGTTGGATGCGATGCTTTCGCACGTTTGGGACGACGACGCTGACTCCCACCCCGATGTGCTTACGCAACGCGCCGAAGAAGCTCGGAAGCTTGCATGCTTGCGTATCTGCCAGCAGCAAGACCATGACGCAGACCGTTATGCTCATCGTAGGAAGGTGACCTAAGAAAACGGCGACAGAATGTGACGCTTTTGGACGCCCATGGGAAACGAAGCCTTTCCGATAAGTAGATAATGCGATACTTCGCGCCATACGGAGTATTGCAGAGATTGAGCCACGAAACACACGAGGTCGTCCCCTATAGTCCTCAGTGTTGGAGACGCCGCCCGCACCGTCCTGAACTTGTGCATGTTGTATGCATGAGGCCGTACATTTTCGGAAGACTACGCGAGAGACCTTTAATGCCTCAAAGGATATTACTAGTAGAGCATCAGGGTGATCCTCTTTTCGGGAGGGACAAATGACAGGTATTCTCTGCAGAACATGACGACGACGACGACGACGATAGACATTGTCCCCAGTATCGATCGACGATCGACATTGGGGACATTAATGCACATCAATGTCTAGCGGGTCTTTTCGATCTCTTCGAAGACGAAGTGGACGTGTCTGTGTGTAACCTTCGCTTCTCAACTTTTTTTATTACTACTCTTATTATTTTATAGCTACAACCTTTGCAAGGAATTCTTTCAACCTCACTTTCATTACCGAGTTCATATTACAGATTTATTTTTGTCTTGTCTATTATTCCTCTTTTTCAAAACAAACCTCTTGGTTGTGGCCGATCCCCCTCGGTGGGTTGCGCCAAAGCTTCAAAGGAACAACCACCCACCCGACCCACCAACTAACCAACTGATTTGCCCTCGTGTCAACAAGCTGTTCTGCTGTTCTTGTAGACAGTCTCCTTCCTTTAATTCACATTGTACTGCGACAATATACTCACGCACGTCTATATATACGCCACGTGGATACCAGGAACAACGCTTGTCCTATTGAGTCACGGCTGCGCTTATGTCTGTGTTCTTCGCCATCCGCCTATAGTCGCGCTGCTGAAATGTGATTGCGAACCAATTAGCCGGACAACGCATTCTGGTCCTGCGAGTGAATGGAACATTTCCTTGTGTTTAAATATGTGTTGCTTGACCCCCATAAGCGCTCCTCCTCCGTGTTCCATTTCATCGTGGTCGTACTTTTCGGGCAAACCACGCGCACAGGAACAGGGTTAATATTTATTTATTCATTTGTTCATTTAAGATACCTCAAAGGCCCCCCAACAGAGGGCTTTACATGAGGGTGTGGGTGAACAATACCAGGTTAATAAAACAATGATTCTATGGCACTTCCAAATTTATCCGTGTTGCAATGATGGGTGAAGCTTGGGGCAAGATCGTTCCAGTCCCTGGCTGCTTGAACGAAAAAGGAGTGATGGTGTGCAAGCAGGAGGTGGATATACGGCCTTGTGGTGACTTGTGCGGGCTGAAGTACGATGGGCTGGATGAATAGGAGAGTTATAATGAAACGTACACTCTAAAAACTGGAGCCGGTTTCGCAGGAGTGAAACGACCGAGCTACTCTTTAGGGCATCGTTCTACTCTAGCAAAACGTCGGATGGAGTGAAATGTCCATACCTCTTGCGGCATGAGAGAGTAAATGCAATTTCACTCCTGCTCCACCCACGTGATGCTCGCATTCGCAGCCGCAAACATGGCGGCTGGGGTGGGAGCGGACGATTGAAGAAGACAACAGCCGCTTCGCGAAGTGTTTTTCGATAGAACTATAGCTGCGGCCTTCCTACGACTTCCACGTACAAGCCTTCGTCTACAAACGCGTGCAGTGTACGTTTATTGAACGGTGCCTTCCTCGACTACGAGCCTCAACCGACGGGAGTCATAGCGAGCTGTCTCTCCTGTGTTTTTCCCCGATCGAACGACCGTTCCCGTGCTAGTGAAACCCGCCAGCCTACACGCCTCGGATTCCTCGCTTACGTGTGCGAAAGGAAGAGGAATACACTTTCAGCGACACAGTAAGCTGTTGTGATCGTCTACGGCTGGTCTCCGAAGACTCACTGGATATAACTCATACATGTAAAGAAAAAGGCTTCGCTACGGCTTCGGCATCGAGCCGTATAACGGCCATGAGCGCGTCGACGGTGAAAATACCGTGACTGCGATCCGTCCCGTTCGCAAGTCTGGTAAGTACAGCATAGTACCCTAAACACTTCTGATGGCAGAGACTATATTTCATCTGTGCGCAGAATAACGAAGAACGAGGAGTACATATTTTGTGATCGCCGGCGGTTGTTCGCCGTACAGACGTGCTCGAAGGACTCGAAAGGGGATGCCGTCGGAATGAAGCGGGTGGTAGCGGAGCACCCGGGCGCCGCTTTTCTTCGCTGGCGTTGATGAAATTCAGCCGCTGTTATGTTCGTACTCACTTCCTCCGATGCATTTTACATCGCGAACCAGCACTGCGAACTCGCGTTTGCCCGTAAAACGGAATGCCAGCTCATGATAGAATGCGTTAATCTAAAAGACATTGTAATGTTCCGCGCTTTTATATTAACAGATCTCTGTGGCGAGCGGCTACCTATGAGCCAACGCTAAATATACACCTGTTCTGGGCATATTTTTGTTTAATTACGCAGAACAGTACTTCACCACTGGCGCTACATAGCATGTCAAGTATACGGGTTATATATACGGGACTTCAGTGTAAGGCGGGATATCGCGAGTCTGTCGTGGGCTTTGTGCTTTGCTGTGGTTGTGTTATTGGCGTGTATGTGAGTTCGTGTCATGTCAGCCTGTATGTTCTATGTTCAGTGTGATGTAATTAAAGGCCTGCTAATTGTAGCATGGTCGAAAAACGCAGTGGTTGCCTTTTTTTTTTTTTTTATCTCTGCTACTCCCTCTGGGAGTACTAGCACCCCGCTTGGTGGGGTAGTAGAGCTCTCTTCAAAAGAGTGTTCGAATCCCCTTCGGAGGCGTCCTACTACTCTCTCTTGGCGAGAGTACCGGTACCCCCCTGCAATGGGGTTGATCTACACTGAAATAAGGAGTGAAATTTGGGACACGAAAGTACTCCCCCAAAGTGAGTGCCCAGCACTCTCTTTGTTTTTAGAGTGTATGATACATTTTGTGATACAGTGATAGTCTAGAAATCTTACGGCGTAGGTCGAGGTTAGGTAGATCTGCTATTATTTTAAGGGTAGTAACACCGGTATGATATGAATAATCTGAGTAGATAAATCTAATTGAAGAAAAGGCAGCATATAGCGCGAATGAAAAATGCAGTTTGGGAAATTGCTGTGCTCAGTTCAAACTCAAATGACCAATTACATGCCGTCCCGCAGGCCGAAGGTGCCGCCGCGGTACAAGGAATTCTGGCCGCGTCTAGATACGGTATATATAGGGAAGCACGAATCATAGCGAAAGCAGAATGCAGCGGAACATGAATTGCCGCGATATCCAACAAATCGAAAGGGCACAAAGCGGGTAATGCCAGAGCGGAAACATGGCGCGCAGAGTGAAACGGGGAACGCGCATGTGCTACTTCCTTGCGTATGCTTTACCCCGCTGCTGCCGGAGGCGCTCCCTCGTTCATGCTCTGTAAACAGTGAGCAACAAAAATGTTGAAAACGGTTCGTCCACCGCAGCTGCAGGACTACCTGTCCTAACAAAGGCTCAGCGCCAATAACGTGAAAACCCAGAGGTAGGTGCCAGAAAAAAAGAAGCCGTACCTTGCTTCAGTAGTTCCTGAAGCACTGTTGAAGCTGCGGGCCTTCTCTACCAATATGGAGGGCGAACGCAACTAAAATGGGTCCTTCCGTTCCCTTTCGTGTGCCAACCGTGAGCGCTACGGTGGCAGTGGCAGCGTTGAAAGCAGGAGGAAGAAGCGGGCCCCATATTGGCACGAGTGTCTCGGCAAGTGCATCTTCGAACACTGGCTCGCTTCACAAGAATCGAGCTATATGCCTCAGTAGCATTGGCTGTGCTGTATGGAACTAGTCGAAATGAAGTATAGTGCCGTCGACGAAGAGCACCAGGAGGCGCTTAGCCATCTGAAGGACACTTTCCTTTCGCGAACCTTAAGCGCACTCGACTACCTTCATGACCATCGAAGACTGGGAGAGAAATGTGCCTACTAGACTGCGTATGTTGGTAAAAGTAAGCACTAGTTCCTAGCAGCACGGCAGTAAACGCCTGCCTCATAATATAACCCTGCATTCCTTCAAGACCTTTGACGTAGCATGAAAACGGCGCTGATTATGGTGGAGGGCTACTGTGAACGTGTCAGCTAGCCGCTTATAGCTGCGCTACATGCACCAATTGTACGCAATTTCGTTTGAAAATGCATCTGGAAAGCGCCCCTTTCTTCAACAAGACATGCCATGATATGCAGTGAAGAAGAAATAATTTGGAGAACTACCATTGGCCTATTCCCGGGTGTGTACTGTTGCCACGGAAGCTGTGGGGCGGCTCCACGACACCGCAGTGACCCTGATCAAAAGATGGTCGTCAACTGCGGAAGAGCGAGTACGTTCGTCCAAAAAGAGACAAACAAAATGTTGAAAGTCCTGACACGTGGCAGCGTGCCTGCTTGCTCCTTTGTATTCCTCCCCTGCGTAGCTTTAAGTGCGCTCACGGCGACGACAGGAGAGCGAACGCGTTTTGGTGGGTCAGTTCCTCAAAACTTGATGCTCTGATTCCGCTCATACCTAAGCGCATTTGAAAACTTGGCGGCAGGCGATTCCTGAGGCAATAAGGTGTTAACTGATGCCACTCGAGCATTGCTTGAAAATGCGCTGCATGGTCACTCTATTGTAGTACCAATTATTTGTATGCTACGAAATCGCCGCGCTGTTTATTATTGAATTAGGGCGTACTGCAATCAGCGGCGATATTTTCTTGTGTAAAACAGCTTACTGAAATTAAGAACACGCCTGGAAAACACGGCAGTAGAAGACACTAACGGGAAACCGGTGTTATTAACTACGGATGTGCGCTCGATGAAGCGATCCTGATAGACACGTTCTCATATGGCGCGTCGCGTGATTGAGTCATTCACCAAGTGTTCCATATTGCGGAACTTTTGAGCTCTAGCGGAATTTTAAGACGAGACTGTTTACCGTGTCGCCAACTTTGTTCTCTTTATATTATTAGTGCGGGCGCTGTCAACACATTAGCACTGTGTTACTAAACAATTTGTAATCATTACTAATCCCGCTTTGTAGTAGGCACATTTATGCATAATACGGCAAATCATGACCAACTGAGAGCATGTTTCTGGGGCAGTCTGAAAGAGATTTGAAATCCATCATTGTGATTTCATGCACAACTTACCGTCTCGGAGCCCGCTACGATGAAGTCATAAACGAATGTGAATATTTCCTTACGGTCCATCTTTCCTTCACGAAGCAGAGAGGCGACGAGCGTGGCGGTTTTCTTGTTTGGATCTTGAAGGGCATTCTCCGTGGCTGACGCAATGAGTGGTGAAAGCAAGCTGCAAAGTAAGTTGTTGTTGTTGTTGTTGCCCTCAATTGTGGCACACACCCACCCTGGGGATTGGCCAAGATGTGAGAAGTTGAAAGAGATTAGTCATAAGTAGTGTGAAATGCCAGTCAGAATCGAATAATCAGGATGGAATTAACGATGTAGAGTACGAATTTATGAACCGAATCGGCCTCAATCAATTGTGAATTTTTCAACAGTAGAGCATACATCCCTGTGGCAATGCCCCAATGAAGAGGCTCCTAACGACAAAATATTGGAGACGGGGAATTCCAAGCCAATCCTATAAAGAGAATCTTTCAATGTGTGTTTTCTTAATGAGTATAACCGAGTACATTTTCAGAAATAACGGTGGATAGATTCGTCTTCGCCGCAATATGGACACACAGGCGATGGGGCCGGACCACTTCTTTGCATGTAAAAGTTCAATTGAGGAATGCGGCAACGTAACTGCGTAAAAATAACTTCCAGTTTTCTAAGGGTAAAGGCATTTCTATACCAAGGGAATAAGAGGTGTCGATAGTCAGTTAGTTACTAAAGTATTACTAGATTCTCGCATTATCGCTCTCCTTGTAAATCTTGCCGCAGCTATGAGCGCTGATGCAGGAAGTAGTGAGACAACTGGACCACTAAGAGATGCCCTCGCCAAGCTGTCCGCCATTTCATTCATTATAATTCCTTTGTGACCTGGCACCCATACCAATCTAATGACAGTTACCTGACTAGGGAGAAGAGAATGAAAGGTACGTAAGATGCGTGAATCATTTTTAGCGGTAAGAGATGTACACAGAGATAATGAATCAGCGACAATTACGACTGATGAGGTCGCTGAACCTAATTTTCTTTCTTATCCAATCGAGTGGCTTTACTCACAGTTATATTCACCAGAAAGAAAACAGCTGGATGAAGTGCTTAGGCAAAGGAACTTCCTTTTCAACATGACCCTTCCAACATACCTCGAGAGGTACGAGTACCCCTCGATGTTTGCTTTAGAAAAGAACCGGCATGAATTGCCTACACATTTTATTCATTTAATTGCTGAAGCATAACGTCAAGGACACCACGTGTTGGTCAAGGAGACCACATGTGTTGCTAAGCTAATAGCGGAATAAAAAATGTCATTTGTTATTGACGAAAAAAACGTAATCCAGCCAAGAAGAAAACAACGAAGACAGGTTAACAGCAAGGACGACAGGAATGCGGCTGACTACCAACTATTTATTCACGGAGCATTACTCAAATAAATACAGTCACGCGGTACATGGACTTATCATAAAAAATCTATCACGTGCAGATCCTTGCTCTACTGCCTCACATGGTAACTTACTTTCCCTCTCCTTTTTCTTCTATTCATTCCTTTTCTTTTTTGGTGACTTTAGTTCGTTTGGCTCATAAAAAAAGATTCCATAAAGGTCATTTCTTTTCTGCACAGTGTCAAGGAGCTGTCGCTGCGAAGTTATTTGCCTATCTGAGCGATTTGGAAGGCTTCAAGTATTAACTAGCTGTCTTATCGCGGCTTCTGCTCAAAATACTGATCTTATCGAAAATCGGCTCACACTTGTACTCTTTTTAAAAGAAGGGCCAAATTCGATTCAGTTCCTGTATCTAATTGTTTGTAACGTTCCCAGGGCATATGCTTTAAGCAGCGACCCGTCTGGCCTGCATACACCATTCCGCATGTCAGTGGTATCTCGTACACCACCCACACAGCGCATTCATCAAAGGTATGCCGATGCTCCTTATCACACGGTGCTCCCTTCTTTCTCCCAATGCGCGCGCACAACCCAACTAGCTCTCTAGGGGGCAGAAAATACAAAATAAACGCTAAAACTACCGGCGACCTTCTTTAGTCCATGCGCAACACGGTGTGTATATGGAACCACTTGTGGTCGCCTTCGCTCCAGCCAAGTTAGGTTGTTTTTCCACACAGCACAGGGGCATCACACAGCAGAGGGGCAACACAGGAGCTAATGCAGATGCCCTATTCCTGGACGAACAACTCTGTCGCAAAGGACACCATTGTGGGGCAAAGGTAGAACTCCAGGAGTGACATACACTACACTAGTCCCCGCGTCGTTCTAAAATGCTATGACCCTATTAAACTCAATTCATTCGCATACTGACTGAAACAGACTAGCATGCGGTACAGAGCAGAATAAAACTGAACGTCCACCGAAAACAAACATCCAGTTTCCTTGTGCTCTTTTAAAAAAGGAATCCCATCTGTTGAATTTTTCGTCACAAAAGGATCGTGTAAATTAAGGGCTTTCAAGTGCTCAAGCGAAAAAAGACTAACCAGATGTAACCGAGTGCCACGCTCGCTCATAATACATCTAAACGGCATGTCCAGCTTATTCGTTTTAACGACCAAAAAAAAAGAAACGTCAGCGTTTCCTGCTTGTATCTTCTAATTCCATTGGCTAATCTGGTCATCTGCATATCGTTGCACATTTTAATTGCTTTTGACTTCATTCCGCAGGTTTTCCGGCTCACCTGCACAAAGTTCCTTGAGAGCGCTTGGCCAGGCTTTTCACTGTAGGTTAATACTACATTACCACTAATTTGCCTCCTTAGTCCGCTTGTAAAAGTCGTAGGCCGTGCTCTTCAAAGTAGGAGACAACCTGCTGCTTGTGGTCCGTAGGCAGTGGGCCGTTTTTTTAGAGCAGTTCTCGCATTACTATCCGCATCACATCAAGAAGGCGCCTTTCACTGTCCTCGCCGGCTTTATTTGCCAGTTTTCTATTTATCGCGGCAAGTTCGTGCATAGGGATCTTGGGTGGGATGCTGAACTTGGTTCCCTCTTTCAGTGTGGCAGCTACTTCATCAGGTGTTGCCACCTCGTCCAGGAGAACCAGGCTGCATGGTTTGACGGAGTACTCCTTGGCCTTCCTTGGCAGGGAAGACCACGGCTTTTTGCCACAAGAGTTCTGTATTCAGCATTGTCACAAGCTGGAAAATCTTCATTTTTCTCTCAGCTACCCAACGTAGGTCCAGCGCACAAGGCTTTGCATGTTATGGATTATATTCATAAGTCCCTGTGACCGCGTGACTGTATATATTGGAGTATCTGTTGAATGTAACAAACATCGCCAATAAAGAAAAAAAAGCCGCCCTAGCCTATAGTGGTAGCGTGCTTCATTGGCACCTCAGGGACCGGGTTCGATTCCTACCCTTCTGCTGCTTCGTAGAGGTTGCCTTCTAAAATCATACAACGCTTGTCTTTGTGTGCTCGTTACTAGAATGGCATGCGTTACCTTTTTGTGCTTGTGTATTCGAATGATATGGCAAGTGTCTAATTCGTCCTTTCTTTACATGGCATTCATAAAATTCAAACAGCTGTCACGCGTACCCGCAAACCACGGGTCAAGCGCTACGTGTATGAGCCACACATGATTGCAGTATCGTTAATCATCACATACATGACCAGTGTCTCGTGTTTGGGACCTGGGAGTCGATCATTTATGCTAGCAGTATATCCATACTCTACCATCCAAATTTTGGTGTCTTCCTGGTTAACGACACCACCAGCATTGCACCTGGTGTGAATGCACCTCAAGAACGCAGACAAAGACCAGACACACACAAAGCGCATCTTTCAACTTAAGAAGCTGAAAGGTGCGCTGTGTGCGTGTAGCTTACGTATTTTACGATTTCGAGCAAACTAGCACAAAGCATACGGGATGATACCAGCATTGCTGTGATAGCTCTTTTCGGAAATTATAAGCACAATTTTAAATTACACAAGCACCATTATCAGAATTACAGGTGAAATAGGTTTACTTACTGTACCATGTGGGGGGAGCCGCAACAGCTTATAGAGCCAGCGTGCTTGCTGGTAGCTCGAGGGCCCGTTTTAGATAACATCTACCACCTGACAGGCTGCATGTGTGTCTGTGTGCATGTTATATCAGCATTTAAATTGGAAGCTACGACACACGGTGTCTACATCACAGTAATAAACGCGAGATACTTTTGTTATTTGGCTGTCCTGCATGTGGAGGCATTTCTGACCGAGTTTTAGCGACGACCATTGGGTGTAACATACTTTAACACAGTTTTAATGTAAGCTGAAATGCTCACCTGACCTGCAGTGCCTCGCGACATCGCCACTAGCCTGACGCGGTTTGTGGCACTGCCGTATCTCTGCATTTTACTGTTGAACGCGGATATCGTCGACGTCAGAGAGGGAAACGGGCGCGCAGCACTATCGTGTACCAAGAGGCGTAGACTTCTGCTTCCTCTTTGCGTTGGTGTGTAGGTCGTGTGCGCTCCTGAAAAACTGCGAAAATGATGCGGTGACGCATCACATCAATGAAGACACGAACAGTGCACTGTGCAGTTGGGCGAATGGCAGCGTTGGTCGTTCCACGCAGAGGACGCCCACAGTATGGCGTAGTCACTTTCCGGAAGCGGCAACGAAAGTCGGTACGAAAAATTGAAGTAGCAGCACCTGTGTCGACGAGAGCCTCTACGAGGATATCTTCTACGAAAACTACTACCAAATTCGACGGTCTGACCGGAGGAATTTTCGGCTGTCCGGTGAATGCAGTTTCCTCGCCTAGAACTGCATCGCGGAGTTTTCCGAATGGGCGTGGTGACATGGGCGGCAGGTGTGAGAGGCGACACTGAACGACGGCGCGGAGACGGCGACCTACGACGAGTTTCGAGGACTGGCGGGCATATGTAGCGTAGGCGGGTGATGGTGAGCGGTTAAAGGAAGAGCGGTAGAACGTCCGCTGGTAGCTCCTTGCTGGGCGAGCGCCTGTGGGTTCGTCTGGAACGTACCCTCGTTGCTCGTCGTATTGACTTCGGCCACAAAAGCCGCAGTAGAAACAGGTCAGTCGAGCAGGATGCGAAGCGTTGTAATAAGGTTGTGGACGCACCGGCGGTGACAACGAAAACTCAGGGGCACGTTCTTCTGGCGTTGGAAAAGAGGCGGGGGCTGCCGGAGGGAGCGCCGCGACGTTGGCATAGGTTAACAGAGCACGTGAGAATTGACAGAGCACGTGATACGCAATGCTGACGCTATTTTTTGATGGATGACGTCCCTTAACATGTTGGACCCAGAAGGAACACTGCATGCCGGAGCACATGAAGAGGACTGGCCGTGAAGCTCTTCACGAACGATGTCGCGTATCAGGGTGCTCAAGTCCATGACCGAAGGGAGATGAAGGTCAGGTGTATCCTTGCACAGCCTGAGCGACTGAAGTTCTTGATGACTCTGGCAAGCGGTTATGACCTCCTGAATGCTTGTCGGATTTTGTGTGACGAGTGCGTTAAAGGCGATGGTGTTTATGCCTTTAACGGTAGCGGGATTGTCGGGGGCAATTTCATAAGTGACCTGTGTCACTTGTCGAAGGACACGGTAGAACAAACGGTGAAATTATTCGCGCTTGTATTTACACTGACCAAGCTGGGAGTCGCACCACATCACCCCAGGTTACATCATCGTCGTCTTGCTTGGGTGTCTTTCAGATCCCTGTCACCGTACACCCCACTGCAGGTAGGCTTCTTAATCGTCCCGTAACATAGCC